>DWGO01001063.1:0-10338 GCA_018247635.1 Eurytides dolicaon deicoon | reverse complement strand
ATTTAAGGTTTTGCATTTGAATTAATTTAAATCTATTCGAGTGATGTTATTAACCACTATACACCTTTTAAATTTTATTATGAAATATAATTATTTATATTAATTATTATTCTTAAAAAAATAAAAGATTTTCTTAACTCCAAATGGACTTATATCACTTTCAAAAATAACAGCTCATATACGCAATGTAGTATGGTAATGAACACTGGAAGACAAAGTAGAGTAAAACATACAAGTTAATTATAATGTTGCCTGAAATAGATATTTCGAGCGCAGCAAAGAATAAAAACACAACTGCATTTTTGCTTAATTCATTTTTTGTATAACTGAATTTAGAATTTTTATATTAACCTAGCGATATTTTTTTCGTTAAAAAATCTTTATCGTTATGTCTTTGATTGAAAAGACAACGCTTTTAACGCTCTCCTAACAACGAGCGATTTCGTAGATATCCGTACACATATCTATTCCAGGTATCCCGGATTGTATCTAAGGAAAGACTTCCAGACGTCCCGTCGGCGTGTTGCGGAATGCGGGGCGGGCGGCGGAAGGAAGCGGCGGTGACGTCACGATGAGATCAGCGCTCGCAACCCGTCCGGACTGGACCGCATCGCTTGTGCTGCGGCGACTTTTTTCGCTTTTGCACGCAAAAAGCTGCCCGCGCGACGCGAACGCGCCGCGTAGGAATTTCTCGTTTCGTAATACGCTCTTGTCCGTTTGCCATACTGCCATCGATAATTACATCCTAGTTTTGTAATGACGACCTTGTCTCAGTTGGATGTGTCGCTATCGTTGTATGAATTTATACATAAGTATTCGTAGCCACGCGACGTTCGGACGAGTTTTGTTACGGTTTATCTAGTGATCTTATCTAATGATTACATAAGCGATTGTGATTAACAAAATATTAGTTATAGTTTTTAAGTAAAACGCTATCCTTATTGTAAGATACAGAAATATCTTGGGTTATAAGGGTGTTTTACAAATATATTTCACGCGTCACCATGTAGAATCGTGAACAGGCAGTACTTAAAAATGAAAGATTAGTCGTTTTCTTGAATATATTCTTGAAATTGATCCTCATGTACAAGTCAAAAGTAGCAAACGCCCAGATCCATAACAATTATCTGTAGTAAGCACAAACTATTTGCCCAGGATGGGAACCGAACCAACAACCTGCGACGAAGAAGTAAATGATACACTTGGCTATAAAACACAGTGCCACATGGTATTTTTGAACTACTGGGAACTATATTGAGCATATTGCGCTCGTCACCTAAAGATATAAGATGGTTTATCTCAATAGACTCGCCTAAGTAATATACTGGTAAAATTGCTCTTCAAACCGGAACACATTACTACTTAGCGATAAGAACCTTGAGAAAAAGTGATACTATAAAATAAAATTATTTACGGATTTTATCGCGTTTATTTTCAACTTTTAACCGCCCTGTGACCATGAACGGTGTAAAGTGTTTGAAACGTCGGGAAATGTAAAATTTAAAATAAACGTGATAAAATCCGTAAATAGTTTTATTTTGTAATCTCAAGTATTCACGTAAATAAAATAAATCATTAAAGTGATACTACTTGATACGAGAGGCGGAATCTGCAAAAAAGTTCAACCACTATTATGTCTATTGGTTCGTCAATCTTCCACGCAACAAGGGAACAGTGATCGCGTATAAGTACTTACAATATTTCGGACGGAGAGAGTGAAAGGAGCTGCAGTACAAATTACTCTAAATCCAAATATTTGTCTCGGGTTGAATCCATCAAAGTTAAATGTAATAGATACCCAATATTATAGACATATTTTTCTTTGAAATTAATACATATAAAGTATAAACATGAGTACCTACATAAAATCTACACTTGGTTTTATATTTTGAATTTAAAATTCTTAAGAAAATGAAAAATAGGTAAGTAAATAACAGCCTGTATATATATTCCTGACACAGTCCTACTCTGTAAAGAGGGCACGGACTGCCATACAGCCCCAGTGGGGATTGACGGACTCTACATATCTAGGAAATGTTTTGCAACGTTTCTTAGATATGCAAGTTGCCTCACAAAGTTTTTCTTCTCAGATTACCAATTTATAACTCAGCACCTAAAATTGGTAATTAAAAATTAGCAAATACCTACGTGCTGGCAACAGTATTTGAGCACAGGTTGCTCAAGTATATCGATTTAAAAGTGGACGTCTAAACACAAGCTACTGCGGCTCGTTTAAAATTTTGAATATTTACTCGAAATAAATAAAAATTGGCTTTCTTTAAATAAACATGTTTTTTTTTTTAATTTATTAAGAAACAAGTCGAGCCTCTGATGCCCGTCCATAACACAGTATCATTCAGCTTTTGGCAAAATATAATAAATGTTTCACGTTGTTGCTTGGCGGCCTAATAACTGCCAATTCCATGGTTTTTACCCATACAGACCCTGCAAAATAGTCCTACCAGGTAAAAATAGTAAATTAATTTATTTACCAAGGAAACTGGTGCTGATAATGATGATTCATTAAAATTTCCACTACCAATAAACAATAATTGTCATTGATAGATTTAAAAAAATATAACTACATCAAAAAATTGGAAATGCAACGGAATGTTTTGTATTACATTTCATTGAAATAGGTTTAATAAGCACATAACATTTTGGTTAGCTTGAAAAGGCTCAAAAATACTGAGCAAATTTAGCATATTTCTATCCTTAAGATAGGAAGAATAATCGTTAGACTTTGAAATGTAAGAAATAACCTCCTTCTGGCTGTCGAGCCGTTGGCAATGACCTCGCTTAGTCTACCCCTCGTCAAAGACATGAAAAAATATAGAAGCGGAATTGGGTTACATTATCTCTCCAATTTATTTCTGTCGAACTTGAAATTACCTAGTCCTTTCTATTTCGGCTAGCAAACAAATTGCATGTTCATTTTAGCCAATGCTAGTTGTCACTTATGTTATATTAAATTTTACTTCAATATTTATTAGAAACAATACATAAAAAATTCGAAAAATCCAAAGTCTATTTAACGTTTCTAATCTAATATAAGGACAATACAACCTCTAAATCGAGAGTGAAAAAATTAACAGCTTCGTCTTTTTTTATATTCGCACTTTAGTGCAAAGGAATGTACAAAGCTTTTCCTTTAGTGCATATTTCGAGAAATTTCTATTTTAATCATTTTCCTTTGTTTTCTCGCCTCTACATATTTTATCTATTCGCTCGATTATACGGTTGATTTAGTCTTTGGCGATGCCCTTAATGCGGTCGGAGCATACATGCCGTATATGGCAGCAGAAATACAAGAACGAGAGATTAAATGCAGTGGCACTGTGCTGGCGCGAGGTCACACATTACGTTTTGGTCATCTACGAGCTGACTAATGTCTTCAATTAACATACCCAAAAAAAGGATAAAATCAATTGCAATCAATGCTTCTAATGTTCAACAAAAACTTAGATCCAAAATGGATAAATTCTGATATCTTATGACAAAACAATATTATTTTAATAACAAATTCTCTATATACCTTCTCCCATCTATATGTTTATAATTATGATGTTTAATATCATTCACGTCATTTTTGTAGGTACAATCAGAACTTACAATTTTTTTATAGACTCCTACGCTCGAAATGTCTAAGGCACTAGAATGCATATGGTCATTGACATTATAATATATACATTAGACTTTATATTAACATAATAGGCATAATGATTTCTTCTATTTACGCGAACACTTGACATTATAAAATAAAACTATTTACGGATTTTATCGCTTTTTTTATTTTATTTTTTAATTTTTAATTTCCCGATGTTTCAAACACTTTACAGCGTTCATGGTCACGGGCCGGACCCTTCTCTCAAAATAGAGTCCTCTTTCAAAATAAACGCGACAAAATCCGCGACAATAAAAGACATACTCCATAAAAACTTTAATTATTGTAAACAACATCAAATTACTTTTAAAAACGACTCAATCCATATGTTATATGGATTGAGTAGAGTAGCAATTTCTATACACAAGTAGATTTTTTTTATTATATTAATCAGCAACGAAATTAATCACTGTTTAACGTTTAATAACAGGCATTTGAAATTCAAACAAACTATTATTGACCTGTCCATAACGACAAGAGAAATATTTTTGTTAACAATGAAAACTTTAAAAAGAAATATTAGGTACGTTATGTAGCCCTGCTATAAAAGTAAATTACAGCCCAAATGTAGTACAAAAATACGAATTAAAATTGTACAGATATCCAAAGTCATCAGAAGGCCGGATATATACTTAACCTACTTTTTCAATACCAATAAGCCATTGAATTTACACGACTTTCGAGGTAATCGGTAGACTTATTCGACATTGGCTTTGTGCAGTTAACTTCGATAATTCTTCGATACTGTGGCATTATCGCCTTCTTTGTTCAAGTGGTTACAGTTTTTTTTTCTTTTGGAGAAAGAAGTTAAACGTTGTAACAAAAAAATGAAAACAATTATATTTTTTTTATTTTATTATAGAGTAAAAGGTTTTAGATTTTCCACAGAAAGATATTGATCATCGCATTTCTACTTTATTCTCGTATTATTGGAAAGGATTCACTCTCAAGTTTAACTAATTACTTTTAAAAGTGTTTACCTCTCAGCCATGGACAATAAATACATTGGGGATTTACCAGTCAATATTAAGCGAGAAGCTAATATTTGACAAAGAAAACAATAGCAGGTACAAGTTCTAGCTTGACAATTGTCTTCGCTTTTAAAAGTTAGTGGCATTTCGTATTTTATTAGAAGAATAAACTTTTTTTTGTAATAGTTTTAATAAGTTAGAAATCCCTGGAACCGTTCAGCAATTAAAACAGTATCCTATTATTTCGTCGTTTTATCCGTGGCACAACGTTGTCTTAAACGCTTTATCGCAGGTTCTTTATTATATGTATACATATCCTTTGTCATTAATTATACTTTTCTAGCATCGCGCTTCTACTATTATCTTCTTCTAAAATTGTTGCATTGCCATTTCCATTTGCGTATGCACATTATGAACTGCTCGAACTTCACGAGACAATCAACATTAATATACCACAAGCCCGCGCATTATCTTGAGCAGTCGGTCCGGTATTTCGTGGTTACATAGCCGAATAATTAGAAAATACCGGGGCCGGCGATAATCCACGGTGCGCCGTCGCCGCTCGGCGTGCCAGTTTCAAAACAAATCCTTGCCACTACGTGACTCAGATTGTGTTCGGAACAAGAAACCCGTCCAGTTACGCAACTAGTGCCCAGTCTGCCCAAGCTCCGCGATTCCGGTCAACAAGAGTGAATCTGGTAATAATGCCGCGCCGTGGTAACCCGACGCTTTGTTTTAATTATCCACGCCCCATCTAGATATAGATGACACATTTGTGACCCACTTCTAACATTGTTTTAATCTATGTTACACACTTCACAAATATATATACTCTTTGTATGTCTATATTCTTCAAAGTTATGCAGGGGTGGTGACAGCAATTTCGATTTGAGAGAAACAATTGATTTGTTATCAACAAAGGAAATGGGCGTTCAGTTATAAAACTTATTTCGTGTGGCAATTCGTGGCAAACCGGAAATTGCTTTGGGTTGAAGGACGATAGGAGGACGAGGAGATATTGTTTTTATAAACTTCTTTTAAAACAAATTTGTTTCTTATATTTCAGTTTGAAAGGGAACAATGGATGTATGGAGATTTTAAGGCAAAAAGCAAAATATTACTACTTTTAATAGTGGAAAAATCTCTAAAAAGAAATAAGGAAAATAGCCCGAAATAAGACGTGGGAGCCTAGTTATATGTACATGAAAATAATTTTAGGCCTTCATTCCAATTTTAGTAAAATTGAATGATAAGAAACCATAAAATTGATACCATCATGATTAAAACGGTAAATGATTGTTTAAAATAATTAACAATCATAATATTTACTTATGACATGTTACCAACTCTCATAATACTGGATTAAGTATATATATAGAATTCATCTATATTTGTATTCACAAACTCCGATGCTTGAACAATATGTAAACACTGCACATGTTTAGATCTTATCCATCAGTAATGACATCAATGTCACAAGCCTTCTCCTAATTGGGCATTAGTTTTACATCTAACCATTTATAAACCAGCATTTGAAGTCTACAGCCATATATGTATATATATAAGCACTTATAAGATATATGTTATACAAGTTAAAAATTATGTTAAAAATTAAATTTAAACCCTGTTGGTTTAAATTTAATTTTTAACCTATTATCTTTCTATTATTTAATCTGAGTTCTGATAGAACTTCACGAGTAGATAGATCAAAGAATGCGTGTCAAGTCAAGCGAGATGCGTGTAAAAAGAACATCCTTCATAAAAAGCATAGAACACCTAGAGCAATAACAATTACAATAGATTGGTAACAAAACACTGCATTATAATAATCACAAGTAAGAATACACAACATGGGAGGAATAAGTAAGCGTATAATTTTAGTAGAGCTTGTGCTCTACTAAAAACAAAGTAAAATTACATATACACACACACACACTCATATATATATATATATATATATATATACATATTTGTATATGTAACTTTACGCCACCAAATAAGAAAAGTAGACAATTGTTTTAAAATTCTTTCCACATAATCAAATGATGTAAGTATGCGATTATAAAGCATAATAACCTACAAAACTGAAAACACACAACCATTTAAGTCGCGAATTTAATTCAGCGTCCATTGAGATCCGGGAATTAAAAGTTCAGTGACATTGCCCGCGGTTTAGCATTTATTTCGACTACACCCATCGTGTACATACAATTTTTTGTACACATCTGTTTAGTATGTCGTTGAATGGTTGAACGGCGTAGAAACCTATCATCGATAACTCAAATAAAAGTACCGTTGCTCTCAGGAGATCATTGCGATTGGTATTTTGACATCATTAAATGCCTCGACCGAAATGTAAAGCATGTACAGATGATAGAAAACAGACATGGTGCTGTATCTATACATGTTGGCAGGTGTAAAACGGCATATTCTTCATTCCAAAGGTCATGCGGAACGTGTGGAACATGAGACAGCTCTTCGATCGATTTTAGTATTAACAGTTCATGCATTTCTGTTTTTTAAGTATTCAAAGCTAGGTGGAGTGATGATATTGGAAAGGTGGCTGGGAACGTAGAGCCGAAAATCGGGCTCAGTGGCGTGCCATGGAGAAGCCTATATCCAGCAGTGGATAACAAAAGGCTGAGGATGATAACAATGATGATGAAGAAGTATTCAAAGCACTATGTAAATCAAATTCACGACTATTACGAGTAAAATTTACATTCTGACTGTTAATTTAATCGAAAATCCTTTTAATTAAGAACGCAGTAATAAATTAACTTGTCTTAATTTAGACCAATTTTCATTTTTCATTAAACTTTAAATTTAAATATTTGATTCTTTTCAGAAATAAATGTATTAAGTTTTAACTTTTAGAGTACACCTAGAGGTCAAATCTCAATACCTCGATAGGCCTTAAATGGTGACGAGTGTCGAAACTACTTTAACGAGGACAGTTAACAGTTAATGAGAGGTAAAAGCTCCTTGGATAACTAATCACCTATTCGAATAATGCCAACAGATAACAAATGTCAAACGCACAATTAGGAAGCTTAAAAAACCTTAGCAAGTATGTCAGTTGACATTGGAAACATAAAATGTTTTTACATGTACTATATGTAACGTCAATGCCTCGTTGATCCTGTCGAAGTATGACTTATACGTCTCGTTACTAGGAAATCATACATCATGCCCAAGTAGCAATCTATTTCGGTGCAATATTTGCGTCATTAAATATTCGCATAGCTATTTTCGATCGTTTCTTTTTATATCGGAAATATGTTAATATTGAACTCGATACTTCTTAGTTACTCATCGATCTATTATGCATGGGCGACGCTATTATATACGAACGTCAAGATTTTTATTTCAGAATTATGTGTATATTCTTTATCTTTCATTATATTATTCCTTTTTTCCGCTCTAACTTATTTATGAATAGTTTCAATAATTTAATTTATTAGAGATGAATTGATGTCAGTAAAATGTAGTAAAGTATATTATATCTCGAAAATTAACGAAACATTTATTTTATATAGATATATGTACATATGTATGTATGTATGTATGTACGTATGTAAAACGTCTGGGCAAAGACCTCCTTTGTATAGAGGGTACAGAGGACTACGCGGCGCTATTGCAAATTGGCTAATTTCATGTACATTAGAACTTTAACAAAATAAAAAATTGATTAGAGTCAACACCGGAATTTGAGCATAAGTTACTCAGGGATATATTTTTATGTTACAATAGTTTGGAAAAAAATGTTATTATCTGTAATTGTATTACTACTTACATAGGTAGAGGCCACACTTACGAAAGTACTGGCCTTCATACATATGTAATATAAAAATAGCTGCTCAGAAATTCGAAAACACTCGCTTACCTTTTGGACAACGAGTGGCGTTCCGAAGTCTTTCCCGCCTTGGAGTCGAAAGCCTAACGGCTGCTGATCGGACTTGTTCAGTCGCACAGTTAGTAACTGTGCCATCTGTCAAAAGAAAAATATGATTATTGAAACATCGTATTACCCAAAAAAAATGTAACTTAAATAGATACAAGAAAAATTACATTTTGTGTTTTGTACATAAATAATGCAACAATTCTTTTTTAATATCACCGGACAACTCACACACGGCCATCTGATCCTAAACTAGGCATTAGCCTACTATGGTGACCAGATAACTGATATACATACACATATATTTTAAATGCATACTTATATAGATATATAAACACCGAGACACAGAACAAATATCCCTGCTCATCGCAGAAATATTTTGTCCTGGGTTGGAATCGAACCCACGACCTTCGACGTTGCAGTCAGGAGCACTAACCACTACACCGATAGGCGGGTCAAATTAACAAACACATTTAATAGGTTTATGGCACTTTTTTAATTATATAAAGTACCAAGATGAGCAAGAGGTGTACGCAAAGCACAGTCCACAGAAATCCTATTTAGCTCTGCCCTGCGCTTTCGACCAGAGATTTAAGATGTTATATATCTATGACCAGTAATTACACTGAAACCGTTGCCCTTCAAACCGGAACACAGCAGTGCTCTCACTCCACTGCAAGTTCTATGTGGCACTGCGTTGTTATGTACAGGCGACTTGCTCGTCTCGTCACTTTATCTAATAAAAAAAGGGTTGACTGTTCCATGATGATTGAATACCGTCAAAAACAGCTAGCGTATATTATTAACTTTTTTACGTTTGATCTTGTAAGTGAGGTAACCATAACCGGAGCATTGACCCACATACCCACATACTTTACAGTTGCTACTATTTGAAACCGTTAGGAGCCGTGGTAGCTCAGTGTTCGGGCGCTCGCTTTTAATGCAACTAATAAAATGTCATACTTGAGCAACCTGAGTTCAAATCCCGGTGCCGGCACCAATTTGTGATCAATGAATTTGTTGATTTGTAATTAACAATTTTATGTGCTGGTTTGCCACGTGCTCAACGGTGAAGGAAAACATCGTGAAGAAATCTGTATATTTACGAAACAATAAAAAAATATTCTTAAAATACGTGAAGTCAACGCCAACACGCAATTGGGGCAGCGTAGCAGTCAGTGCCCTTATACTCTCTGTACAGAGGAGGCCTATGCCCAGCAGTGGGATATAAATAAGTAAAAGCCTGTAGGCTGTTACTTTACTTACTTTACTATAATCATGCGTATTTAAAAATAATCTACATAGACTTTTTTTAACGTTCGTTTTAACGTATTATAATAAATAATTAAGACATTAATGGAAAAGTTTGAATGGACTAACGAAATAAAAGTTTTCTTTTAACTGGACATGTGAGTATGCACAGCCATTGTACATAGACTTCAACATGCAAAATAATCGGTAATATATGTACATATGTAGGCAATCCTAAAAAAATATAAACTATTCAATCTCTTTTGTGTAGCATTGTTATTAATTAAGGCTCATAGACTTGATGGGAAATTCGATTCCGTCATCTGAAATGGCCTTTGATCTATGCGGACGGACGTTATTGCGTTAGGATCGAGCTCTTTGACCTATCGTGGAAGTGCGCTCTCTATTGGACTGACGTTGGGAAGGCCAGTCGCGATTTTTAATGTAATCTAATAGTGCCGAGAAAATTCAATTTAGGAAAGAAGTTGCTAGCAAGGTTGGCTGTGTAACGCTGCGATGCAAATTATTATTATATAAGCAAGTAGTTTTAC
>DWGO01001062.1:0-10338 GCA_018247635.1 Eurytides dolicaon deicoon | reverse complement strand
TGGATGGCTTGACGAAATCAATATTTAGTAAATCACCGTCTGGTCGTTTAACAAAGCTGTCGGGGAGACAAAGGGAATTGTTTTCCGCCGTGCAAAAGGGGTGCAGCAAATTGGGACCAAGGGGCGTCCAAAAGCTCACAGACTCTTTTGACTTTTCAAACAATATAATGGTAAATGGATGCACACTATTTCGTCTAATTAATACATCATTGACACACGTGTATATATGAAGGAAGTTCCGTTGTGTTGGTGAATTATTTTCAGAATTATCACATACTAAGCGGAAAAGAGCTCTTGAATTTTAATTAGTCTTTCTTTTTTTTTATTAAACTGTTATGCTTGCAACATAAAATTTAAGCATGTCACATAATACTAGTAATATATACGTTAAGATGTGTTTTGCTAAATAGATACGATGGAAACGATACATTTTAATATTTTTATAACGTTAAAGTCTATTCCTATGTTCATGAAGGTAACTTGATACTTTAAACCCAATTTTATGCATACTATATGCATTTGAAAGGATGTGACATTTGGTAACTTACATTTTGTATGAAGCAAAAGTAAGAAAGATAAAATTCCATCAATGACCATTAAATACCTTTTTATGAAAATAAACAATAAAGTAACCACGTATTGAGCGATTAAAAAACTAGGTAATATTTGTAGTTAGTATAAAAAAATGGGCTGTACCTCAAGGGGAGTCTGGTACGTGGTTAATTTTTAATTTATAAATTAAGGTAGACAAGGGACAAATTAAGTCGTCCGAACCTTTTTTAAATCTCATTTGGATAATGGGCCCCGGTCCGTCGTTATATCAGTAATCAAGGCGACGATACAAATAGTATTAAATATAAGTGTTATAGAGATCCCCAGCCAGCTACTAGGGAAGCGTATCATTAGTGTAACCTCGATTCTCGTTAAAATTATTAACAGTTTGTTGAAGACAAGTAGGTGTCGGAACTTTTATGTAAATTGTTCCTTTAAAGAGCGCGTTGATTTACTTTTAATTTATGCAAGCGGACAAAATCACAAACATAAGCATTACAAGTTTTTTTTAAAGCCACTTAATAAATATGAGTATATAAGTAAATCTGATATTAAACCATAAATTTTAACTAGTCCGTTGTTAATATAAATAACTTGATAGAAAACAGTTTTTACTACAATATTCAGAGTAAATACAAACGCGTTTGTTAAACGTCCTCCAAGGATTAAGTGTTTTTATTACTATCTTAATAATAAAAAATAAATCTCAATGCCTAGTGATTTTTTTAAATATCTTTAGTCATAAATTATTACTATACATATTTCGTGCGAAAGTTATTACTATTCATATATTACAGAATCCATAGTGTGTATAAATATTATAATATAGAGAGTTAATATATTATTATGATTTACGGACAAACTGAAAATTTATATACATATACATCGAGTACAAAATAACAATCACAGAAATTATTTGGCAGCAATATAATTTAATTGCTTTAACAAATACGCGATCAAAAGTACTATTGAAATCAGGTGGTAAGTGCCTTGGTTCTCGTTGGAGATGGCGGTCAGCGAAAGCTTTTCAACTAGCAATAATCGCACCTCAGGTGAACCTGATTGTTAACGATATTGCCTCTGCGCAAAGTATGGCGAAAGTATAAAACGGTCCCTGCCCAGTCAGATGACAACGCGCGTGGCAATTAGCAATGTAGAAAGCGTCGCTACCTCCGATTATTTGCAAATTATAGTCCCGACTACTCCTACTTGCTTCCATAGTTGGACAAAAAACTTACATTATCAGTAGCATGTCGGTATCTTATGAAATTTTTGCAATAAAAAATATCTATTTATTAAGTCAGATTAGAAGCTAAATTTCATGCATATTCGGTCAGGCGTTTTAAGCGATTTAATAACAAACGTATAGCTTTCATTTTATAATATTAGTTGAGTTAAACTAGTGGCTACTGTAAAAGTTAAAGTTGCATAATATAAAAATTCCGTGCACGTATGTATGCATTACATGTTGCGACGTCCGACATTTCATCATTAATGAAATTTTCGAGATAAATAATGTTGCAAATGTTTTTGGCTGGACTCCTGCAGATGTAATACATTCGAAACTTTATAGTTTTTTATGACAGACGTTTGGACAAGTTTAATAAAGGTTAATACAAATGTCAACTTATAACTCAAATATTGCAGGAATCAATAGATTCTTTTCTAAAACATAATTTTAGCCGACATGATATGGTATCGTGGTTATCGTACAAGGCTTCGACTTGACCTCGAAGTACTAACATCATTCAAGAAGGCGATAAACAATAATAACTGATAACTGAATTGTAACGTTTCTCCATGTACTCGCACTGACAGACAGTGCCGGGCTTGAAACTGAAACGGAGTGTCGAGTGTATCACATAACCAGGGCCTAAGTACCTCGGGGCCGCATTGCGGTCAAGCGCCAAAAGAACAACTAGCTTGAGATTGAGTTTTGCGGTCAGCCCCCGGCTACCCGGCCCTCAGGAGAACACGTCTAGCCTCTATCATAGGGACTCAATACATTTGTTAGCATATCGCTACTTCGTCGAAGCCGGATCTTCTATTTGATTAGGGCGATTCGATACAGAGCGGTTTTAACGTATTTTATGCGCTTAATACAAATCAATTACGTGATGAACATTGTTATTTAACGGCTTTTCAAAATGTGCACATTAACGTGTGCCTGTGATAACGGAAGCCGCGATTTACATGCCGATTGCTTACACTGTTATTATTTTCACTTTTCTCCGTCGAAAAACTTACTTCGAGAACACAACTTGATTCCACATATTTCACTTGGAACGGTAGATCGCTCATTCCCGCGGGTCGCTCAAGCGATAGTGTCCCAGGCACTGAGAGCCACTCGCAAATTGACAAGGGCAAATAGTGTTATCACCGACACGGCGAAGGAGCCGGGAACGTAAAGATTAGCACACGATAACTACGTAATCTATCTTTGCGGTGAGTGTCGTATCGCACAATATCGAATGGATACCCCTTCAACCTCTCTATATTCCCGTACGCGAAGGAACACAGTCGAATTGTTACACTCGCGTGTAGAGTGCCGTCTCCACCAAAGCAGGCATTTAATTATGCGTCGTTAAAGAGTTACGGTGTGATTAGATAACGCAAATTGTAAGGTAACTGATAAGCGACGTATTTTAAAGGCAACGTTCGCAGCTCGTTTCGTGTGCTCTTATCACGTAACCACCGAAACGTTCGGAGTTATGACATAAATGTATGAGCTGCGAATTGATCAAGTCTGAAAGTTGGCTATAATTGAGGTGAACAGGATCAATGAACTAATAAAACCAGAAAATTTTAAGTACGCTTGTGTGTCATATTAGGGCGAATCTATGAATCCTCAACTGCACTTAATCGTGACACTGACTGCATGATATTATATATTAAACACATTTAGTCGAAATCTATGTTTTTTTCTCTTCTTCCTTCACCGCGGTTTGAGCCACTATCAATATACTATTATATACCTATTGCAATTGAATGGAGTGTGCAACAAAGTAATAAAAAAGGGATAATAGAAAAATAACACAACAACAGGGAGTTTTCAACGGTCGTCGATGTTTAGCTTAATTCTTAGTCTATTTACACTACCGTTAACGAGGTGATGTCAAATAATAAACTGTCCGAAACTTAGGTTGAACTTGAGCAAAGAATCGGGTCGTGGATCAAGAGAGACCTGATTATCCAATAGCAGCAGTGTGAACAGCAGCAGGCCGCTGCGCCCGAGCGAGGTTCGTGGTGCATGCCGCCACTCAGCACCACCGACTGGCGACGCTGTCAACCCGCCCGACGAGATAACGAATGTTCGAGATAAAAGATGAGTAACGGGACAATAGCAATAATCATTCCGTTGCCTTAGATAACGCGCGATAAGGTTATTGTTTAACAAAGGAAATCCTTGCGGCTACTACGAATTGTATACGGTTTCAATCTAATAAGTCTAATTGCGGAATCATCGAACTATGCACCAGTTCTTCATAATATGGACATAATAACTTACCCACTGAAGCCCCTGCGTTTTCCGGGACTCTGCGTAATGACGGAACCGCCGGCTTCGGCAGCCGCTGCCTCTGTAACAATACATTTAAATTACTATCCACATACGTGTAAGCAATGATATATATAAGATTAAAAGCACACATTGGTTATTTTTTTTTGTAAAAGATATTCATGGAAACATTGATAACACTAAACGTTACGTTATTTACGAAAGTTACGAAAATGAGGAGGCGATATCATTTTGTTTTGAAAGATAGTTTCCGTAAAGTCGATTATCCTTAAACTAAAAGTCAGATGAGAGTATAGAGGACGGTGAAGAACAATTTGCTTGTTGAGGCCGTATAACTCAGGATAAATTTTCCGAATACATATAAACCAATAAGTTTAGCGTTTTGTAAGCTTGTCTTTTTCATTATCTAACATTATTTTTTTAATTAAATATAGCTTAAGCAAAACATTCATTTTGAAATTAAATTATTATGCGCAATAGCAAAATATCAAGAAACAGTTGTTTTGTTTAAAATAAAATTGAGATCTTAGAGACTCAAAAGCACCACAACAAGTCATTAAAATGTGTTGTAAAAAGTAAGAACTTTGATACGGTTATTATTCTACAGGTTGATTTAAGTTTATTATTTAGAAATAGTAGCGACAGCTATTTAAATATATATATTCAGTATCATTGCCACGATATATGCCAGTGGAATATGAATGTAGTTTAAGACAGAAATTTTAACATTCAGAACTTTTTATATTGTTTGATTAAAATAACCCCTTACACATGAATGTTTTGATATCGTTACGATGGTTTTAATAAAGCGAACGTATACCTGGTGAGTGTGAGACACATATATGATAAGCTACTGTCGAAGACTCGCCGGCATCTAGCTTAATTAGAATAAGAACATATCGGACCGTGCGTGTTTCTAAGCCGTTACACTCGACAAAGAATGATAAAAGAAAATATGAAGACGACGGTAACAAAACATCACGATCAACTTTTGGCGCATAATATATTAATAACAGAGAAATATAAGAAAAAAATTCAAAAGCGCTCTTGGCGTAGAATTGAAAAAATTTTGTGATTAAACTGTGTCCATAAAAAGGAGCCACGTGAAGTAACAGGTTCATTATATTATTGAGGTCTCGGAGCGAGGATGTGTCAATCTGTTTCGAGATAGACCGGAACGAGGGGAGCGAGAGATTAGAGAGAGCGCGACCGCGCTCGTCTCGCCGCATGCAATCACATGCATTCGTACCTAAACCCAAAGCAAATTCGACAACAGTAAAGCGATCGGTATCGTTACGAGAATCATAACACAACTCAATACGTTTTTGTTACGTGTTCAAAGAACCACGCTGTCAACTCTGATGTTCAAGCCTAAATAGGTTAAGTTTGCTTAGTCACCCCTAGAGTGGATAAATATAAGGGCTCTGTTTACCTATTATCATAGACCCTATTTTGTGATGTCATGAAGTCAGATTTGAAGGGTGAACCGATTATTGTTTAATCTTGCAAAGACAAAAGGAAAAGACAGCAAGATTTCAAATAAGGGCAAAAGTTAAAGGGTAAAAATAATGAAGAAATTATGTGCAAATTATGGTGAGAGGCTGCGAATTTACATAACTTGAAATGTGTAATTCTCAACACGCCTACGAGAACAAACGCTCCGCACGAAGCATTAAATCATTTTCGATAGATATAATGACGAAAACAATTTGCGACATACGGACCAGATGAACGTATCTAGAAAAAAAATCTTTCTTTTTTTGTGAAACGGACAAAATGCTGTCCTTTATGAAATGCTAAAACAACGTAACGGTACATGATTTTTTTTATCTTTCTTTCTTTTTTTATATTGGCTGGGTTAGAACTAGCGAATTTTTGCTATTTCGCTCTCCTGCAAAATTGAGAAAATGTATATAGGTTTCATTTACATTCATTTGACACCGCGACTTTGACACATACATAAGTCTAAAACCTAAGAGGTTGGATATTGATATAATCAAGAAAGGATATATCGATTTACACAGCGCTTAGTTGTAACTGATAATGGCGGGAATCCAATTGTCTCGAACAGCTTGCATTTGCGTTTAAATCGATTTTATCTCAATGCAGTTTGCAAATATCTTGCCTAGCTCTATTCAATTACCTTCTCCAAGAAGGAAGCGGAATGTTTTGATCAAATAGATGATAGAAGGATAAGTTTAGAAACAGCAAACGGACATAGGTGAAGGGTAAAAAAAAATCATGTTATTTGATAAGCATTTACATGTGCATACGGCGAATCGTGTGGACGCTATCGCTTATAGCTGTCACAAAAAAACCCCGGTTACATAGCTAAAGTTAAGAAATAATAAAAAATATTAAGAAATTGTGGTACATTAAATTACGTAATCTACGAGATTATATACAGAGTTTAAACAAATTAAGTTACTCCGTCGATTGTTATACTTCTATTTGCTTAGGGATTACAAAATTTACCAAATGTAGAAGAGAAAATAAAAAAACACATTATGATAACACTATCATCTTCAACACTTTCCCTATATAATAAAATAAGTATAATTTATTCGGTTTATATTTACATTCTGAGAAAATATCTTTCGACACGTATTGAAGAACTATTTCGGATTAACACTACCATGAACAGGGCAGTAGCATACTGCAGCTGCCGATAAAAACGAAGCGAACGACGTGGGGTTAGCGGAGTATCGAAGTTAGAGCGAATCGCGGAGTTCAACCGAATCCGTGATCAGTTCGCCACGGATCTAAGATGGTACGTGCGAAGCTGCTTGGCGTCCGGCCCAATTGTTATTCTCACGCAACAACAAATAGCGTTGGGGTTACAATGTCAGCGGCGCGTGAAATTCTTTCGGCGTCAGACCCATAGATCGCATTAGAATACGCTAGTAGTGGAAAAAAGATTTCCGCAGCGCAACTCATTTGCTGAGTTCCGCACGGTTTATGAATGACACTAATACAGATAGTATTTTCTAAAATGTGCCTAATACAATATTATATAAATACGAATGAGATGCTTTTTGAGACACGTATTTAGTCATAATGTAATGTCAATTATAAAATTGTGTCTTTTTTATGAGAATAAGTGACAAGACGAGCAAGTCGTACGCCTGATGGTAAACGATAAGTCTGCTCTTAAAAACCACTTGGCGATAGAATAACTGGTAATGCAGCGATTCAAGCCCAGGCGGCCTCTACAAATGAGTTCTACCACTAAAAAAACTGATAAATTTACTTAAAAAAAAGACACTGCACTATTTCATCGAATTCTACAGCACTGGCATCCATCTTATGAGTCAAGTTCACGTTCCGTGAGATGGATCACATAGTTAATGGGCCACCGGGGAATCTAGGCGGCGGCACGGAGACGAAGGTCAACATTGAAACTGCGGAGTACGGGAAGCTGCCCGCGACCTTTTGGCAATCGAGTCACGTAGGCGCTGTGCCGCGGATTACTCACATTAACGGTCAACGTTATTTGGACGCGTGCTCTGTACAATGAGAGGGATAATTATGCTAACACTGTGATTAGCTGGTTCGCGGCAGTTGTTCTACACTATTTGACGTGGTGATGTATCATCATACAGTCTTTGATTTTTACCAAACATATATGTACATATATATATTGTTGATATAACGTGGATGTTCGATCTCCGTCCGGGGCAAATTTGTATAAACTACGGATTGTCGTTTCGGATCTGGTCGTTTACGTGTGTGAAATTTCTTTAGCGCTCACAAGATATTTGTATTTTCAAATATGCCCCTATTTGAAAATAGAAATATCTTGTGAGCGCTAAAGAAATTTCACACACGTAAACGACCAGGTCTGAAACGACAATCCGTAGTTTATACAAATTTGCGTTATTTTTTAAAGAAGAAGAGAAAGGGTAACATGGCATGGATCCTGTATGTCAAGTGCAGAGAGGTTACAGAATCGATATCGTTACCCACAAGTGTTTATTAACACAATGACATTTATTAAAGTATTGCCTTAACGATCAGTTAACACAGCGTTAGGTACTTAAATATATACAAAAGTAAAGCCAAAGCCGAAGGTGCGGCGGGTTCGCGGTTATTTTGGAGTGTTAGTAGTGAGGCCATTTGATGCCCGCTTTAATTTTAAGGTCAAATTATTCTAAATTACGCGTCAAAAAACGGCAGTCACGTATCCATATGTAGTGCCTTCACCGCGTAAATGAGACATTAAAGATCCTAGTCGCATGTGCACATGCGACTGTTGTAGGGCGGAGTCGACCCAACTCAGTTGGACTCCAATACCCGTACAAACAAAAATCATCATCATGTACAGGTACTCGAATAGAGTGTTAATAACTTTTGATTATTTATACATCTTCCTATAATTCTCACATAATGTTATGAGATTGTATGCTTTAATTGTAATAAGAGTAGGTGCCGATTCGAATATTTTTTTAAGGAATACTGTAGTAATATCAAGTATACCTACCTACATCAATGAGGCTCCTTTCATTTTAAACCTAACCGGATTCAAAACTCGTTAACCGATCATCGCAATCGAGTTGGAACATTAGGAACGCATGAAAAACAACAGAAGTAAATTAATATTACATGTGAATAGATTAATAGATTTGACCGACAAACCGTCGAAAAGTGGCAGGTGTTGAAACTAAAATAATCACTAGCAAAAAAAGCCGTTTCAAATATTGAGACAAAGCTTCTTGCAAATGCCAAATTGGATCACGGACAATACACGAACCCTAATTTTTCACAACTAACGATGATATCGGGCACGAATTTTCGTCCATTGCCAAGCGGCCCCTCTGTTGGCAGCGGCGGCGACATTCCGGACGAGGCGCTAGAGACGTAAGCACGCCTCCTGCACCGGTCCGGTGCAGATGTGCAAACATTACGTGGAACACGGCCAGCTATCAGCCATACACGTCGGATCGGTCTTATATAAAATTTCGCATGTGACATTTTATAGGAATAAATGACAATATATATTTTTTATAAGTGAAGTGACTAGACGAGCAAGTCATGTGCCTGATGGTAAGCGACACACCTGCCCATCACAACACACTGTAGCACCTTGTTCGGCCCAGCGCAGCGCTTGTCACCCAAAGATTTAAAATGTTATATCTCTATGTACAGTAATTAAGCTGGCAACATTGCCCATCAAATTGTGGTTGTGGTTATATATTACTGCTTGGCGGTTGAATAACTGGCGATGCAGTGGTACAACACATAGCGGGTCCCTCAAGTGTTCTACCACTTAGAGAGATATTGTGAGATTTAACAAGAAAATAAATGACAACATATAAAATTTATTACGTACGAAATTTTCAAATAAATTAACAGCAATAATTTAAGCAATCGCATTACTCAAAAGTGGCTGAGTAAAGACTAACGAAAACTTCATTAGCAAATTGGAAACTCCTTTAATCTAACTTTACTACCGTCTAAGATCACTTCTGTTATTCAATGAACTTGTCCGCAAATCAACGGACTAACCGGAAATGCGCATTCGAATCCGATGAAAGACCGGCCAACTTAAAGAAAGCTAAATTAATCAATCTACCAACGAGAATGAGGATGTACTTTTCGACCAGACGGCAAGATTTAAAGTTTTGAAGTCATGCGCATAATGGTAAACAACACCCTTGCCCATAACACGACAGTGCAACACAGATCCTGTTTGGCTCTGAGCTGCGCTCGTCACCTAGAAATTAGTGACGGTATAGCTATATGCCTTGTAATTACGCTGGTGAAATTGTCCTTGAAACTGAAACTTAGCGATGATTACACATTATTGCTACGCGGAAGATTAACTGGCATTCCCTGACGGACTAAACAAATGAGTCCTACCTCTTATTATTATGTAGAACATATATTCGGCCTTTTTTTTCAGATTGTTTTTGTAATTGTGTAGTAAATCGTCGACTTTATATAATAGTGGCGATATGCCGGAAAGTTCAGAGAATTCGCTGACGATTAAGTTATTCGCTAAAGCGATATTTATAATTTTCGCACGCTTTTTTAATAACATATAGCTAATTTTATAATAACATAGAGCTAATATCAAAATTAAAAAGTTCTTATCCATTAGACATCTAGAGGGAATATTTCAGTGTTCATAACAATTTCAAATCGAATAATAACGGTAGGTAAGCAAATCTATTACGTTGCACCGAACTTTATTTTCCTGTCAAAAACAATTAACGTTACTAATAAGACATGATACTTATGATTGTGGCATTTGTTTTTGATAAATACAC
>DWGO01001061.1:0-10340 GCA_018247635.1 Eurytides dolicaon deicoon | reverse complement strand
TAGCAACACAGTACCACACAGTGCGTGCTTGGCTCTCTGTTGCGCTCGTCACCTAGAGATATAAGATGGTCTATCTCTTTGCCCCGTAATTTCACTGGCATCATTGCCCTTCAAACCGGAACACAGTTGTGCTTACACACAACTGTTTGGCGGCAGAATAACTGGCAATGCAGTGGTACCGACCCAGTCGGACTCTGCATCCTACCACTAATCCTAACGATAATCATCTATGCTTAAATCTAATTTGCATGTGATACGACTCATTTGATAGGATTTCAGAGTCCGTCTGGGGTGGTACCCACTGCATTGCTAGTTATTTTGCCACCAAGCAATAATGTATAATCACTACCATGTTCTGGTTTGATGGGCAATGATGTTAGGGTAACTGCTGCGCAAAGAGATAGACCATATAAGTGACGAGCGCACTGCAGAGTCAAGCACGTTCTGTGTGATACTGTGTTGTTGTCGGCAGGCGAGACTTACTATCAGGCTCACGATTTGCCTGTCTCATCACTTTGCCATGTTATACTGCCATTTCTTATTTGTTTACATTACATGTTTTGATTCTGTACTTGTGTTAATTTTTCTTATCAGTGTGTCAAGCCCAATCTCTTATGGCATAAATCTATTCCTCGTCCCAGAATTAGATTGCTAAAATGTAAACAAAGGAGTTACCCGTGCAAAAAAATACTCCTTTAATGTTAGTTTTCTATTTTGGACGATAATAATCTTTTTTGAACATATTTACTCTGAAATCCGATAAAATTTGCATCATTTTATTTTTTACAATAATTATAACAAAATATTACGCCTACGGTAGTAAATAATTTTATAACACTGGGAACACGACAGGAATGCCAAATATTTTTGAAGTCGCCATTTTTTTTTTCGTAATTCGTGCGTCGTTTCCCGTACTCGAATGTTTTCTTCTGAGTGCGTTTGTTAAATTGTTTGTATTGTTAAGTCTTTGTTTACATTTTAGCCATCTATTTCTGGGACGAGGTATAGCTCTTTTATTCCGAAAGTTTCAGTTTTTAACGTTCTTCAATCAAATATTAGATCCTACATTAGCGATGGTTACACGCACGGGGTTGGTAAACTTATAAGTTAACGACCTGTGAGACGGGAAAAAGTTTTTTTCCCTTTTCAAAACGGTGTAACCGGTTTCCTGTAATTGTCTCTTATTATTGTTGAATGACGAGCGCAAATATTAAAATATTATTTAATTTATACCTTGGTTTTTAATTTTAATTCATTGACTGGTCTTATTTACCTGTTATTATTACCATGTTGTTAATAATGAAATAAAAACTATTAAATTATTTCTGTATTCTTTTTCAGTTCTTTTGGTAAAGTACAATAAAATTAAAATAACCCATACCGCTTGGTCATCAATTCTAGTGTGTCCCAAATGAATATAATTAGGATTTCTCCGAAAAGTATATTATAATTACGTTCATTCATGTTTTATTTTTAACACATTTATAAAAATAATGGTTTTCAGTCTTAACACGATTTTATTAATAAGTGATATGGGGTCACCATCTACCATTTTAGTCGATAATGCTGTAGCATTTGAGAGTTTCGGAATTTCAATTCTAACAATAAAAACGCGATAAAAACCGTAAAATAGTTAAAATTTTATAATGCGTATTATTCGCGTAAATCAAAAAATTATATCCTTCAAAGTATTCAAAAGCCAAAGGATTTATTTTTATTTTTAAATTCGTTCAACTAGTCGGCCAATTTACGCCAAAAATTCCCAGCGACTCATCTTCCGTTCTCCCACCAATTAAAAAAACAAAGGTACCGTTTTGCCAGCCACCCACAGCCAGTAACTTATAAGCTTCGACAAGTATAAT
Organism: Eurytides dolicaon deicoon; assembly: GCA_018247635.1. Classification (NCBI taxonomy): domain Eukaryota; kingdom Metazoa; phylum Arthropoda; class Insecta; order Lepidoptera; family Papilionidae; genus Eurytides; species Eurytides dolicaon. Next base: position 8,478 of record DWGO01001061.1, on the reverse strand, counting down.
GGCGACGTATATACCACGTTTATTGGCATGGGATTCCCCGTCAGCAGCGGGTTGCCTCGATTGCCCATCTCGCATGTGACGTCATATGTTTAGCATTTCAACGGTCAAGACAAAGTCACGCGAATACATTTCGGCGCGGATAAACGTCGACGCGCACCAAATTAATAATTGTCGCTGCGCAAGATTTTTAGATATTTGAAAATATTAAATTTTATCTATATTTTTAATATTTAACTGCTCTCGAATCCTTTTTCTTTAGTTTACTTTTTTATTGTTGGTCAATTGATTGTGTAATGTCGCCATTTTATCAAGAAGATTTTTTAAAAAAAAGAGTAATAAATTATTAGGTTATATTTTAATACTAGTAATTAACTTCGGTCTGTTGTATTATCGCGGCATTTACACGCATATTGGACATTAATTTGTTAGGAGCCCCACATTCAATTTAGTATTTTATATGACACGCGTAATATTAAAACTTATTAACAATTCGCTAGCTAATTTTATAGTTTTGATATGCATTTCACAATAATGTATTTTAAAAACAAAGCAACATATAGAAAACTGCTTCAAAGAACTAAATCCGTCTACAGCTCTATCTCTCTATCTGAAACAGTATGTCGAGTATCAAAGCATTCGCGTGGAACATTCGTTGCGATATATAGTTTTTTTTTTTCAACAAAAAATATTGTTTTTTGAACACACAAAGATTGACTTTTTACGGGATATCATTAGTGACCTTTAGAGTAAGTTGTATATGTGAAGATTCGCCAAACGAGTTTGAAGCAAGATCTCAGACATTGGCACGTGAAGAAACATCGTTACAAATAGTTGTGGTAACATATAACCGGTTGTTTCGCTGTTGTTTAAAGATGGACATCAAATTAAAGTCGTGGCATAATGTCTGATGACGTACATTTGCATTTCCAACGTATATTGGTACACGTTAGCTGTTTAAGTGGTGACGTACATAATTAATAAATCACAAATGTTAATAAAGATTTCCCATCTGAAATTACATATTTATAGATATTAACATAAAACATAGACAGAAACTACAATCGTCCCAGCTCTGTCGCCTTTTTTTGCTTTGTTATGCTGTAAAAAGATGTAGAGTTCTATACACCGGGTTACAAGTGTACACTCAGCACTTTTTTTAATAAAGACCAGAATCACTAACATCGGTTTACTATTGAAGATATTCTGTTACAAACTTAAAAAACAATCTTACAAATTAAGAGCCTCTCCTTTTTTAATTAATTAAATATTATTAAAGCTTTGCGGATTGTAGATTATACTCACGGAGCAGATTTGACAGCATAAAAAAATTATAAAGATTAACTTATCTTCATCGATCTTGTTCAGAATTGACTAGAATTACGGTACTAAATAAATTATTTTAACGAATACATATGTTTTTCCCAAATTTGGGTAAAGAGTGAAAGAGGAAAACAGCTAAAGATAGATTATTTAACATATAAATTGTTTGTAAATGTGCGACTTTTTGGACAGACTTTTAATTCACCTCTTGCCTCCGGTACTCGTGTAATAATAATCAAAATAATAAAATAATCATTTCTTTTCAATATTATTACGTTTTTATATTGTTAAAACGTTTGGTTTTCCTTTGTCATGTTTGCCAACGTTTTGGACGGGTATTTAATTTATATAAATAATTTATTTAATATTACTGTGACAGATTATTATGTAAGATATTCGAATATTATTAACACGCAATTATATCAGTTAATCAGTTTTGCTTAATACTGTATACTAATTGTGTAAATATACAAAATTATTACAAGTCATTTTTGAATTTTAGCTTATTTTTAATTTTCCTGTCCGAAAGGATCATACGAGTACGAACCGAAAATCTCATTGGTAATTTTTATTCCCGCCAATATGTCTACCCGAAAAGGGGCATTCCTCTCTGTCGAGGCACGAATGTCGGGTGAACGGACGTTTAACATCGTTTAACTTTATCATCCTTATATATTTAATCATCTCTCCATTGAAAAATATAAACATCTCTCAATAACTCTTAATACCTTCTGATGAATTCGTATCAGGTGCCGTGGTGGGACAAAGGGTGCCGTCCGTTATTTTTTTATATCAATGTCTGCGGAAGCTATATTATTTCCCATTGAATATGTTTAAGTATTACTTAATTACGACAATTAAATTAATATAACATAGTAGACATTACTAGATGATATCAGGCAATAAACAGATTTGTTGGTTATGTTCAAAAAAAGACCGTGTTATACATAAAATTTGAAAAAAGACTACACTTTCAGTTCATCTTTATTAATCATAATTTACTGCCTTACTAATTTTATAATCTGAAAGTGTTTTTGTTTGTCTGTCTTTCGTATTCACACAGCAACAAGAGTGTGTTTATGGAATGGAAGTGATATAGAGTGTAATAATTTCTAACACAAAATAAAAAAACTGGGAAAAATAATCGAAAATCAAAACTAATGCGAGCGAAACCGCGGTCACAACAGATCGTTAAATAACATTCATGAACTTCTATCAATAATATTGTCAAGATTCCGTATCTCGGATCTATAATAGATTGTGTAAAATTTTTTAATTGTAGCGGCCAACGTCATGTACGCAAAGTTTATACAAAATGCAGATTTAATTGAATACCACAGTGTAGTTTATTTTTACATTCGATCTACATAAATTCATATTTTTAACTTTAAAGTAATTTATATAAGTGTGTATACAAATTGTTGCATATCCTTATTTAATTTGAGGTTTTTAGAATTTTCTCTGTTCTAGTTCATAACAAAAAGCAAGTCCTAATGAAATAGTATATGTTTCATAATTTACTTTGCAATCGGTGTGGTAATTGTAAGAAAAAGAAAAAACAGATTTTTATAAAATGAATGGATCTGGACTTATTTAGAAGAACGCAAAAAAATATAGATTACAATAAAATATTTTCTTCTAACAAAGAAAAAGAATAACTGATATAGACAAGTATTTTGTAAATAAAAAAAAGAATAATTTGCATAGAATTTTGCTTATGAATTTCATTGCTTTTATTTTCGATTTGTTAATTTGTTGAATGCGAAGCATATGAAAATTTGCAGAATTTTGTTTTTAGTTTTACAAGTTTAATAATACTTTTGTTTATTTTTTTGACAAAAATTTGCTAAATACATGAAGTTAAACAAAAAAAAACTATTATATAAGTAAAGGGAAACACGTGATTTGTAAAATACCAAATGTCATATTCGAAAAACGATGCAATAGAAAAAGAGGTACTCATTAATAAGAAACCTCTTTTAGTCGATTTTCCAACGTTATGCTATCATTCATTCTTTTAAAAGGGTGGGTTTAAGGTGGTGCAAAGGACGCCTCGGCATCAGCCGCGAGATATTCCTACCTAAAACTATTACAACATATCTTTAGTAGTCAAACATGCCAACTCACGAACTAAACATGTTTTATAACAAAACGTCAAGAACCTTGGCAAAAATTGATTTTAATTATCTTGAACCGAGTAAAAAACGAATTATTTTAGTAAAGTTTCCTCCTACTAATCTTGCTAAATCTTATCGTGTTGTCAAGAATGTCTGTAATCTATACCGAAATATATTACAGCAATTATAATTATAATATTAAATGGTATGTATTTACCTCGAAATATAAATTATTTTAGTCTTTTTAAGAAAATAAAGCATAATTTATGGATTTTTGAATTCAATTTATAGGTTCGCGTGTAAGTTTATTTTTAATTATAAGAAATTATATTTATAAGTAAGACTGCATGTACCGCATTATAACAATTTTTTGAAAATCTAGAACTTTTGCATACCAATCAATAACAGTCTCAAGATTAAAAAAGTATTAACTAGACCAGATAAAGATAAATATATCGTGGTATATATAATGTTTCTAGGTAAGAAAGTTCGTGCTCTGTGCGTGCGGGTCTTAAATGTATATTTTGTCTGTTCACATGTTAATATATAGAATAAGGGAAATTTGGGAATGTCTAAGACAAGAATGGACAATAAATGCGCATACGATGCGCAAAGCGAATATCTTAATTTCCAACTTACACAATTTCAAAAGATACTAAGTAGCTCCTAATTAAACTACTATTTTTAAATTGTAACAATAAGTTTGTTTAATAAAATGATAGTACTATTGTCGTGGGTCTTTTTGTTACGTTTTCAGATAAATTCTGAGCAACAAATTATCTGTGTACATAGATTATTCCATAAATGGGGAGCCGATATTAAAGTCACGACCGACGCTTTAATTTTAATGGGATCCAGTATCGTAGACCCCCGGTCACATCTCACCGACCCATAAATTCTTTTTGTGCTCACATAAACCCCTTGTAGGTAATCCCCCTGCTCTTGATGGACCTCTTTATAAATGAACCAGAAAGGCAGCTGTTCGGGAAGAATGGCCGTTGTACCAGAAAGGCACCTGTTCGGGAAGAATGGAGAATAGTGAAGCGTGCCACCAACCCTCAAAAGATGACCACGACCTCTCTGCAAAAAGTCTAACGATTAAGAAGAAACCCCTTGTAGGTCCCCGTCGACCAGTGGTCATGACCACGACCTCTCTGCCAAAAGTCTAACAATTAAGAAGAAACCCCTTGTAGGTCCCCGTCGACCCCTGGTCGATATGGATCATTGGAGTAAATGATTTGTATCATAATAATTCTAAAACCGAATTTGTCGTTTTTCTGCCTTAAGCGTCACCGACCTTTCTAGTAAGAATTTATTTATTTATTGTTTATTGCAATCGTCCTAGAAGATTAATGTCTTGAAACGTTATCTCCCATTCAACCGTCCCATTCCATGGCTAAGACAATTTATATCAATAGTACGCATAATTGCATAATAATATTTCTTTTATCATCTTCATGTCCTTTTCCCACTTAGGTATGGTCGGCACAGTACGTACTACATATAGTCCATACTGTAAAAGTTTGGGCTGGAGTTATTTTAGCGTGGTCGGCAGCCTGCCTGACGCCAACTGGTCTCTTGTATTATTCGGTAGTAACGACTACTCCAAGCTACCTCTAGATGGCGTCAAAACGAAGTCGGGACTGACTGTATGTCCATCCGACGTAAGGATCATCTCACTTTTCAGGCAACAGGTTATCTACCTATAATACCTTAACCCAGCAGAGAAAAAACAATTCAAAGTTATTGCTATCCGCAGGAGATCGAACCAACGATTTCGACTCGTGGGCTTATTTATACCACTAAGCCAAGGAGGCTATATATGGCTAATAATATTTAATTCATAATTATATTTTATAAAATATTTTATTTGATTTATCTGACTCTTTTTCAATAACCAGTTTTTTTTTTAACAGGAAAGTACAATAAAATATTATCGGTGATTATATTGTGTCTTTAATTTATTTTAAATATAAACGAGTTACGATGGTAGCTAGAATACTTCGCAATAAAAACTCGATTATGTTTATCCGGTTGTCTTACCAATATTTTTCCCGTGGGGCATTTACTAGATATAATTAGTTTTAAAGGATCTATTAATTTAAGTTACATGCATTCTTACACTGTATGTTATGATTGTATTTCCACAAATGTAAAAATTGTGTAGAAATCCAATGTTTATTACCCGTGTAGAAAGGTATTTCAACAATAAGTAGTATTTAATAAATAAATACGTATTTTTTTTAATAAGAATGTAGCAAGAACTTAAATTATTATTCCCTTGATTGAAACGAGTCTTAGGTGGTGAATGCATTCGTTATAAATTAAAGTTTTTTAGTGTTCCCTAAATTACAGAGAAGACCAACTGTTAGTAATCCATTCCATGAAATACGAAATATTAGACAAATCGTTACGATCGAAGGCGAGAAACTAATGAGCGTCTTTTTATCTATAGGGGTCGCAATTGGAGGGTGGATATATATTTTATATAAAATCCTGCGATTAAGCGGCCGAAAGGTGGTGAGTGACGAAGCCTAAAACAGGTCCGCTGCTGGGATGTGAGAAGCTTGTCGTTTTTAGGGCGCATGCTTGGAGGCGGCGGGCCGGTTCGTTTACCCTCATGGCCTTAGGCAGGTGGACTCGAATGCTGGGGGCGGGTCCACTGGCCATTCGGAAGGAGGTCGATTAGTAAGACGACATGTTTCTGAACACGTTGCCTGAAGATGGTAAAAAGGGGTCCCACCCCGAGGTGCTAAGGCTGCTGAGACGGCTAGGGTTGGCGGTGTCGTAGAAGGGTGCGAAAGATTTTCCGTGGCTCGGCCTATACTTACGTGCCCTAAATGGAACATAATGGTGGCGTTTTGTCCTTACTCTTGCGAGGCAGGGTATATGTACAAAAAAGGGAAAAGAAAAACTTGAAACCGGTTCTCTGAAGAACTTCTTCGTAAGTCCTCATTACTAGTTTGTCAAGTTATACCGATGGAAGCAGTTTAGGACTATAAGTTTTTATAATGAAAGACTTTTCATCGGTTAAACGATTTCTTCTTAGTTATAAGCCTTACGGGTGACTTTGATCCAAAATACAAACGCCAAACGTTTACAATATCTGTAGCTTTATAACTTCACACTGGCCGTAATATGTTAGAGTAAGTATGCCAACGATAGTGATATTATATTCCTTTACTTAAGGCGCCGCATTGGTTATGATGTGCACAGCTCGATAGATATCCTGAAAAGAAGCTCTTCAGTTAATACGCCAAGTTCCAGATCGGACCGTCAAAAGGAGGATACAAAATTCGGCGTGAATATGTTGTTACAAACTTGTGTTTTCATCGTCATCTTGAACGTATTCGGCATCAATCGTGCGAAGAGAATAACTAAAGAGATCTCAATTCAAGATTCTCAAAAACGTAAGGAAACTCAAAAACTCTACTCATCTGAGGGGTCGAAAGCACTAGTTGGCACATGTAACGATGAGAAAACTCTAATCCTCTATAACAATGCGTAGCCACGTTAAGTAATTCACATAAAAATAAGAATGGTCAATTTTGTGTTATGCCCTGTGATAGCTGTGTTTGAAGTAACGCGTCTTTGCATCCACGCTCGCGGCTGCACTAAGATGATTAAATGTTTAGGCTTTAAAGAGGGGCTGAAAATCTAGTCTCTAAGATAATGTACCTTTCTTTATTTTAATGACCAGATTTTCAGCCCCGACATTGTTAAATGCCATTGATTTTACATACCTCTTGGGATAAAGGCTAGGTATTATACATATCTATTATATATTACAAATTATGGCCAAGTTACTTATACAACTGTAACAGTTCGATGCTCCGTTGCTGTGTGTAAATATGCTCCGTTGCTGTGTGTAAATAGGGTGAACCAAACTACAATCTTTTGGATTATAATATCAATAATAATTTTTAATTTTTTTTTGCAATAAGATGACACATGATTTCTCTCAAACCAGATAATGTAATTATTCTAATACGTTGAGGAAAAACCTAATGTATACATTATCACTGTATATTGGTAAAATCATAAAATCATGTGTTAGGAAAAGTAAATTATTTAAATTACAAGAATTAAAAGATGAATAAAACATCAAGTTTATAGAACATTATTTAATAACAATACGATTTAAAACTTCAAATATTAATAAAGAAAACATAATTACTTACAGAATTCAGTTTTGCTGTGATTGTAAAGTTTGTTCTGATATTTATTGTGGTTTTTCGCCCGTTTGGTTTTAGAGTGATTATTCCATATACGCCATTATTATCATTTGCATATTCAAAGATTTCGGGACAAGGGGATTGGGCTTCCGCGACAAAAAGTTGTGATAGTCCGAAAATTACAAAAACACTGGCCAAAACACTTTTCATTTTGCTTTAATTAAAGAAAAAAAACCGTTAGAAATAAATAACAGTGGGCACTATGCGTTGTTCATTTTAATAAAAATATTGGATAGCTATTATTTTCTTTCCGTATTTTATATTTGAACGAACTACTCAACGTGTCTTCGAGTCTGCGTTCAATGTGGTACTAAAGTACCATTTATAAATGTAGAATTCTTGATGGATTTAAAGCAAACAGCTTTGTTGATGTTTTGCAAAAGAATTTAAATCTTCTCGTTTAGAGGATAAAGTTGCATTGCGTAATAAATATGATGCTCCGCCCCCCAAATGCCGGTTTGTGGGGAATGACATGAATATCCATATTATAAGAAATTATTAGCTTCTTTTCAATCAAATGTTTGGAATAAAATTTTTCTAACATTTATTTTGGCATGAAGGAATTGAGTATATTTAAGTGGTAGGTAGGTTTTTTATAAGTAGTAGGACTCTTGCAGAGTCCGACTGGGGAGATACCGCTGCATTTCCAGATATTCTGCTGCAAAGCAGTACTGTGTTCCGGTTTGAAGGGCAATGATGCCAGTGCAATTACAGGGCAAAGAGATAGGACATCTAATATCTCTAGGTGACGAGCGCAACACAGAGCCAAACACGCTCTGTGTGGTATTGTGTTGTTATGGGCAGGC
>DWGO01001060.1:0-10341 GCA_018247635.1 Eurytides dolicaon deicoon | reverse complement strand
TAATTAAATATATTATTTATTTCATAATTGAAGAAAAAATTTAATCAGTTTAAATTAAAATAAAATAATAATCTAAAAATTAATGTTAAAAATAATATAAAAAAAAATGTAAATTTTATAAAAAAATTAGATTGGAAAATTTCATTAGATGCAATTCTAGATACGTAAATGAATAATACTAATAACCCTCCTAAAAAAACTAAAAATAAAATATAGGAGAATCAATATGAGTTAATTAATATGCCTCTAAGTAGGCATGTTAATATAGTTTGTATTAAAATTATAAATCCTATAGATAAGGGGTGATTTAAGAATAGTATTAATATGGAAAATAATATAATTATAAAAGATAGAAATATTTTCATTTCAAAGAATAGTTTAGTAAAAATAATAATTTTGGAGATTATTGATAAAGAGTTTCTTTTTCTTTGAAGTTTTTAAAGAATTTCTTATTTTTGATTTACAAGACCAATGTTTTATTTTTAAACTATAAAAACTAATGATAATATATACTTGAATAATTATTATGTTAATATTTATTTTTGGGAATATAATTTTTGTTTCTAAACATAAACATTTATTAATTGTTTTATTAAGATTAGAATTTATTGTCTTAAGTATTTTTTTTTTTATGTTAATATATTTAAATTTTATTAATAATGATATATATATATTAATAATTTTTTTATTGTTTTCAGTTTGTGAGGGGGCTCTAGGATTATCAATTTTAGTTTCTATAATTCGTACCCATGGGAATGATTATTTTCAAAGATTTAATTTATTATAAATGATAAAATTTTTAATTATAATAATTTTTTTAATACCTTTATGTTTTTTAAAAAATATATTTTGAATGGTACAAATAATATTAATAATTTTTATATTTATATTTATGAATATAAGAATTAATATTATAAATTTTTTTAATCTTAGATATTTAATGGGTTGTGATATAATTTCTTTTGGTTTAATTTTATTGAGAATTTGAATTTGTATATTAATAATTATAGCTAGTGAAAATTTAAATAAAAGTAATTTTTATTTAAATTTTTTTTTAGTTAATATTATTATTTTATTAATTATATTATATTTAACTTTTAGAGTTATAAATTTATTTATATTTTATATATTTTTTGAGGGTAGGTTAATTCCTACATTGATATTAATTATAGGGTGGGGGTATCAACCTGAGCGAGTTCAAGCTGGGTTATATTTATTATTTTATACATTATTTGTTTCTTTACCAATATTAATAGGTATTTTTTTTATTTTTAATGAATTAAATTATTTAATTATATATTTTTATAAGTTTTTTAATTTAGATTATTATTTATTATATTTTTCAATAATTATAGCTTTTTTAGTAAAAATACCTATATATTTTGTTCATTTATGATTACCTAAAGCTCATGTTGAAGCCCCTGTTTCTGGTTCTATAATTTTAGCTGGAATTATATTAAAATTAGGGGGTTATGGGCTTTTGCGAATTATAATTCTTTTTCAAAAAATTGGGATAAAATTAAATTTTATTTGAGTTATTATTAGTTTGATTGGGGGAGTTTATATTAGATTAAATTGTTTATGTCAAGTTGATATAAAATCATTAATTGCTTATTCTTCTGTAGCTCATATGAGTTTAGTAATTTGTGGGATTATAACAATAAATTATTGAGGGTTTTTAGGTTCATATATTATAATAATTGGCCATGGACTATGTTCATCAGGAATATTTTGTTTAGCTAATATTAATTATGAACGTTTACATAGGCGAAGATTATATATTAATAAAGGATTAATAAATTTTATACCTTCTATAAGTTTATGGTGATTTTTATTAATATCTTCTAACATGGCTGCCCCACCTTCTTTAAATTTGATAGGGGAAATAAGGTTAATTAATAGAATAGTTAGATGATCTTGATTGACAATAATTATATTAATAATAATTTCTTTTTTTAGTGCTGCCTATAGCCTATATTTATATTCTTATACACAACATGGAAATTTTAATTTTATAATTTATAGATTTTATATAGGGGTATCTCGTGAATATTTAATACTATTATTACATTGATTACCCTTAAATATTTTAGTTCTAAAAATCGACTATGTATTAATTTGATTTTAATATTTAAATAATTTAATAAAAATATTGATTTGTGGAGTCAAAAATATGAGAGGTCATTTTAAATTATGAAAAATTATTTTAATAATTATTCCATTTGTTTTATTAGATTTTTTTTTTTATTTTTTTTTAGGTTAATAAATTTTTTTTTTATAATATATTTTATTATAAATGATTTAGTTGTATTTTTTGAATGGGAGATTATTTCTTTTAATTCTATAAGAATTGTTATGTCTATTTTATTAGATTGAATATCTTTATTATTTTTAATATTTGTAACTATAATTTCTTCTTCAGTTATTTATTACAGAAAAAGTTATATAAGATCTGAATTAAATTTAAATCGTTTTATTGTTTTAGTATTATTATTTGTATTTTCTATAATTTTACTTATTATTAGTCCTAATATAATTAGAATTTTTTTAGGTTGAGATGGGTTAGGGTTGGTTTCTTATTGTTTAGTAATTTATTATCAAAATTTAAAATCTTATAATGCTGGAATATTAACTGCTTTATCTAATCGAATTGGGGATGTTATAATTTTAATAGTAATTTCTTGAATAATAAATTATGGTAGGTGAAATTATATTTTTTATTTAAATTTTATAAATAATGATTTAATAATAAAAATTATTGGGGGCTTGCTGATTATTGCTGCTATAACAAAAAGTGCTCAAATTCCTTTTAGATCTTGATTACCTGCCGCTATAGCGGCTCCTACTCCAGTTTCTGCTTTAGTTCATTCTTCTACTTTAGTTACTGCAGGGGTTTATTTATTAATTCGATTTAATATAATATTAGTTGATATATTTTTTTTAAAATTTTTATTATTATTATCTGGCTTAACAATAATAATAGCCGGTATTACTGCTAATTATGAATTTGATTTAAAAAAGATTATTGCATTGTCTACTTTAAGGCAATTAGGGTTAATAATAAGTATTTTAAGAATAGGTTTATCAGATTTAGCTTTTTTTCATTTGTTAACTCATGCTATATTTAAAGCTTTATTATTTATATGTGCTGGGGTAGTTATTCATATAATAAATGATATTCAAGATATTCGTTATATAGGGGGTATTGGTTTATATATCCCTTTAACTTCTCTATGTTTATCAATTTCTAATTTATCTTTATGTGGAATTCCTTTTTTATCTGGGTTTTATTCTAAGGATTTAATTTTAGAAATAGTTAGAATGAGTAATTTAAATATATTAATTTTTTTTTTATATTATTTTTCTACAGGATTGACAATATATTATACTATTCGTTTATTATTTTATTTAATAATTAATGATTATAATTTAATAGTAGTTTATAATTTATATGATGAGGATTATATTATATTAAAAAGAATATTTATGTTATTATTTATAAGATTATTAGTTGGGGGAATATTAAGGTGAATAATTTTTGATTGCCCTTATATAATTTATTTACCTTTTAATTTAAAAATTATAGTTATTTATGTTAGTTTTATTGGATTTATTATAGGATATATAATTAGAAATATGAAAATTTTTTCTTCTAATAAATTTTTAATGACTTTTAATTTAAGAAGATTTTTATCTTTAATATGATTTATACCTAATTTATCAACTTATGGATTAAATTTTTATTTTTTACAATTTGGTCAAAAGTTAGTAAAAAATATTGATATAGGGTGAAGAGAAATATATAGAGGGCAAGGTATATATAATATTATAAAAAATTATTCTATTTTTCATAATATTTATCAAATAAATAATTTTAAAATTTATTTATTTAGATTTATTTTATGGTTAATGATTTTTTATATAATTTTAATATTATAAATTTAAATAGCTTATATTTTAGAGCTTAATATTGAAGATATTAAGGAGATTATTAAATCTTTAAATATTTATAAAAATAATTATTTTTTATTTACAATGAAAATGTAATGTTTTATTAATAAACTATATAAATAAGAAATATTAATGATTATAAATCACTATTAATTAAGTTAGAAGCTTAATTTTATATATTTCTTTAATTGGAATTTTAATTCAATAATATCATTAACAGTGATATACCTCTATTTTGGTTTCAATTAATAATATTTAAATAAGGAGTAAGTAACTCTTTCTTTTAAGTCGAAATTAAATGCATAATTGCTTCTTATTTAAGATAAATTGATTTCAATATTTTTTGAATGCAAATCAAATGTTTTTTTTTTAAACTATAATCCTAATTTATTCAGTTAAGTATATTTTGATTTCATTCGTGGTATAGTCCAATTAGTAATATAAAAAGAAAAAAAAATCTAATTTTAGTTAGAGAAATAATATTTGTTAAGTTAAAACATATGATAAAGGGGAAGATTAAAGCAATTTCAATATCAAAAATTAAAAAAATTACTGTAATTAAAAAAAAATGTAAGGAAAATGGTATTCGAGCTGAGGATTTAGGATCAAATCCACATTCAAATGGGGAATTTTTTTCTCGGTCTATAAATGATTTTTTAGAAAGAATTAATGATAATATTATTATGATATTAGAGATAGCAATAATAATAATTGATATAGGTAGTATTAAATTAATTATTTATACTAATTTTAATTAAACTTTTTGATTGGAAGTCAAATATACTAAATATATTATATAAATAAATTAATTTCCTCATCAATAAATAGAAATGTAAAGGAATAATCATACTACATCAACAAAATGTCAATATCATGCTGCAGCTTCAAATCCGAAATGATGAGTTCTAGAAAAATGATTATTAGAATGTCGTAAGAAGCAAATTAATAAAAATATTGTTCCAATAATTACATGTAACCCATGGAACCCAGTGGCTATAAAAAATGTTGATCCATAAATACAATCTGCAATTGTAAAAGGTGCCTCAAAATATTCATAAGTTTGAAGAATTGTGAAATAAATTCCTAATGTAATTGTAATAAAAAGACTTTGTGTTGTTTGAGAAAAGTTATTTCTTATTATTGAGTGATGGGCTCAAGTTACAGTTATTCCTGAGGTAATTAAAACAATAGTATTTAATAAAGGAATTTGGAATGGATTAAAGGTAATAATGTTTATTGGGGGTCATATTGCTCCAATTTCAATATTAGGCGATAATCTTCTATGGAAATAAGCTCAGAAAAAGGATAAAAAAAAAAATACTTCAGAAATAATAAATAAAATTATACCTCATCGCAATCCTGTTGATACCTTAATAGTATGTTTACCTTGAAATGTTCCTTCTCGGCAAATATCTCGTCATCATTGATATATAGTTAAAATTACAATTATATATCCTAAAATTAACAAATTTAAGTTAAATTCATGAAATCATTTAATTATTCCTGTAACTAAAGTTATAACTCCCAAAGCTCCTGTTAAGGGTCATGGACTATAATCTACTAAATGAAAGGGGTGATTATTATTTATTGTCATTAATTAACTTCTCTAGAATATAAAGTTCTTAAAATAGCAATTACATAAGATTGAATAATAGCTACAGCTGATTCTAAAATTAAAAGTAAAATTTGTATAAAAATTAAAATAAATAATATAAAAAAAGATATATTATTCCCAGTTCTTCTAAGTAAAGTTAATAGTAAATGTCCTGCAATTATATTTGCAGTTAATCGAACAGCCAAAGTTCCAGGTCGAATAATATTTCTAATTGTTTCAATTAATACTATAAAAGGTATTAAAATATTAGGAGTTCCTTGAGGAATTATATGAATAAATATATGTTGGGAATTATTTAATCATCCATAAATTATAAATCTTAATCATATTGAAAGTGAGATTGTTAAAGAAATTGTTAAATGTCTAGTTCTAGTAAAAATATAGGGAAATAGACCTAAAAAATTATTAAATAAAATAAAAGAAAATAATGAAATAAAAATAAATGTTGATCCATTGTACCTATTAGGACCTAATAAAGTTTTAAATTCATTATGAAGTTTATTTGAGATAAAATTTCAAATAATAAATTGTCGATTTGGAATAATTCAAAATGAATAAGGAATAAATAAAAATCCAATAAAAGTTCTTAGTCAATTTAATGATAAATTAAAAATATTAGTTGAGGGGTCAAAAATAGAAAAGAGATTTGTTATCATTTTCAATTAAAATTTTTTTTAATATTTTTATTAAAAATTAAATTATTTTTATTTTTTGAAAGAAAAATATAATAATTTATAATATTGAATATAATGAAAATTATGATAAATATGATAAAGGATATAATTCAATTAATTGGTATTATTTGTGGGATAAAAGAATATTACTTAAAATGTAATAATTTAAATTTGACATATTTATGTTATATAATTTAACTAATTCTTTCATTAGAAGTAATTGCTAATTTACTATTAAATGGTTTAAGAGACCAATACTTGCTTTCAGTCATCTAATGAAGAATAATTATTAATTCAGTTGATAAAATTTTTAATAGAAACTCTTTCAATTACAATAGGCATAAATCTATGATTAGCTCCGCAAATTTCTGAACATTGCCCAAAAAAAATTCCAGGTCGATTAATAAATAAATTTGTTTGATTTAATCGTCCCGGGTTAGCGTCAATTTTTACTCCTAATGATGGGACAGTTCAAGAATGAATTACATCAGTTGCAGTAACTATAACTCGAATTTGATTATTTATTGGTAAAGTTACACGATTATCTACATCTAATAATCGAAAATTTTCAGGGGTTCTTTTATTATATTGAATTATATATGAATCAAATTCAACATTATTAAAATCAGAATATTCATATCTTCAGTATCATTGATTTCCAATAGATTTTAAGGTAATTAAAGGGTTATTAAGTTCATCTAATAAATAAAGAAGACGTAGAGATGGGAAAGCAATAAAAATTAGTGTAATAGCTGGAATAATAGTTCAAATTAATTCAATTATTTGACCTTCTAGTAAATATCGATTAATATATTTATTAAAAAATAAATTTATTATTAAATATCTAACTAAAATAGTAATTATAATTAAAATAATTAATGTATGATCATGAAAAAAAATAATTTGCTCTATTAAAGGGGAAGCTCTATTTTGAAAGTTAAAATTAAATCAAGTTGCCATTTCTAAAAAAAGGATAATCCTTTATAAATGGGGTTTAAATCCATTACATATAATCTGCCATATTAGAAATTTCTTAAGATAGGAAGTTCATTATAAGAATGTTCAGACGGAGGTAGATTTTGTAATCATTCAATAGATGAAGGTATATTTAAAGTAAAAATAATAATTCGTTGATTAATTATAGATTCTCAAATAATTATTATTATTAATATTATTGATAATAATGAAATATATGAACCAAAGGATGAAATAATATTTCATAATAAGAATCTATCTGGATAATCTGAATAACGACGAGGCATTCCAGCTAACCCTAAAAAATGTTGGGGGAAAAAAGTTAAATTAACTCCAATAAATATAGATAAAAATTGAATTTTTAATAAATATGGATTTAAAGTTAATCCTGTAAATAAAGGATATCAATGAATAAACCCTCCTATAATTGCAAATACAGCTCCTATAGATAATACATAATGGAAGTGGGCTACTACATAATAAGTATCATGTAATATTACATCAATAGAAGAGTTTGCTAAAATAACTCCTGTTAATCCTCCAACTGTAAATAAAAATACAAATCCTAGTCTTCATAAAATTGAAGGTCTGTAATTAATTTGAGTTCCATGTAAAGTTGCTAATCAACTAAAAATTTTAATTCCAGTAGGTACTGCAATAATTATAGTAGCTGAAGTAAAGTAAGCACGTGTGTCAATATCTATACCTACTGTAAATATATGATGAGCTCAAACAATAAATCCTAATAATCCAATTGCTATTATAGCGTAAATTATTCCTAAACAACCAAATGTTTCCTTTTTTCCTCTTTCCTGGGAAATAATATGAGAAATTATCCCAAATCCAGGTAAAATTAAAATATAAACTTCTGGGTGCCCAAAAAATCAAAATAAATGTTGGTATAAAATAGGATCTCCCCCTCCAGCTGGGTCAAAAAATGAAGTATTTAAATTTCGGTCAGTTAATAATATAGTAATAGCACCTGCTAATACAGGTAGTGATAATAATAGAAGTAAAGCAGTAATTCCTACTGCTCATACAAATAAAGGTATTTGATCAAAAGTTATATTATTGATTCGTATATTAATAATAGTAGTAATAAAATTAATTGCTCCAAGAATTGATGAAATACCAGCTAAATGTAAAGAAAAAATGGCTAAGTCAACTGACCTTCCCCCATGGGCAATATTAGATGAAAGTGGGGGGTAAACTGTTCATCCAGTTCCAGCCCCATTTTCAACAATTCTTCTAGAAATTAAAAGAATTAGAGAGGGGGGTAAAAGTCAAAATCTTATATTATTTATTCGGGGAAAGGCTATATCAGGAGCCCCTAATATTAAAGGCACTAATCAATTTCCAAATCCTCCGATTATAATGGGTATAACTATAAAAAAAATTATAATAAAAGCATGAGCTGTTACAATAGTGTTATAAATTTGATCATTTCCAATTAATGATCCAGGGTTTCCTAATTCTGTTCGAATTAATAATCTTAAAGAAGTTCCTACTATTCCTGCCCAAATTCCAAAAATAAAATATAATGTTCCAATATCCTTATGATTTGTTGAATAAAGTCATTTTCGCTAATAAAATGGCTGAGTTTAAGCGATAAATTGTAAATTTATTAACGAGAAAAATTCTCTTTTATTAAGCCTTATATTCAATAATGATATAAAATTGCAAATTTTAAGGGGTATGAAAAATACTAAGGCTTAAAGAATTTCTTTATTTATAATTTTGAAGATTATTAGTTTTAATAACTTAAAACCTTATAAAAAAAAAAAAGTTCTAAAAATTATACCTAATAATGAAATTATTCTAAATGTATTAATAATTAATAAATTATTATTTTTTATGAAAATTTTTAATCATTTTATTTTTAAAAAATTAAAAATAATAGAAGAATAAATTAATCGAATATAAATATATAATATGATTAATCTTATTATAATAAAAATAAAAGAAATAAAATTTATATTATTATTAATAAGAAAATTAATAATAATTCATTTAGGAAAAAATCCTAGGAATGGTGGTAATCCACCTAAAGAAAGGAAATTAATTATTAAAAAGATTTTAATTTGAAAATTTATATTAATAATAAATAATTGGTTAATAAAGTAAACATTTAATAAATTAAAAAAAAAACATATAATTCTAATTAAAAATGAATATAAAAATAAATATATTATTCATAAATTTTCTCTAATTAATAATGCAATCAATATTCATCCTAAATTATTGATAGAAGAAAAAGATATTAATTTTCGTAGAGAAGTTTGATTTAATCCACCTAAAGTTCCAATAATTACATTTAAAATTATAATAATTATAAGAAAATAATTATTTAAATAATATGATAATAAAATTATGGGGGAAATTTTTTGTCAGGTTATTAAAATTAAACAATTTAATCAGGATAATCCTTCAATAATATTAGGGAATCAAAAATGGAAGGGGGCTGATCCTATTTTTATTAATATAGAAGAATTGATTATAATTGAAATAAAATTATTTATTTCAAAATTTTTTAATAAAATTATTTTAATTAAAATTGTAAACAAAAAATTAATTGAGGCAATAGCTTGTACTAAAAAATATTTTAATGCTGCTTCTGAGGATAATAAATTTTTTGAGTTAGAAATTAGGGGAATAAATCTTATTAAATTAATTTCTAATCCAATTCAACATCCTAATCATGAATTAGCGGAAATGGTAATTAAAGTTCTAAAAAAAAGAATATAATAAAAAAATATTTTATTTGAATTAAGATTAAAAAAAATTTAAAATAGGGGGAATTATCTAAATTAAAAATTTATTTTATATTTTAGTGTAAGATGCACAATAATTTTTGATATTATTAGGTATAGTTTAATTCTATAAAATATAATAAAGGTAGAAAACTACTTAATTTATTCTATCAGAATAATCCTTTAATCAGGCACTTTATTTATTTAAAAAAAAGGATTTCCTTTATATTTGAGGTATGAGCCCAAAAGCTTAATTTAGCTTATTTTTAATAAATATTTTTTTTTATTTATAATAAAAAAAATTAATTACGGCCTATAAATATTGTATTTATATTAAATATTTAATATATTATTAATTATAATAATTATATTTAAT
>DWGO01001059.1:0-10342 GCA_018247635.1 Eurytides dolicaon deicoon | reverse complement strand
GTAAATGTAAACCCCACATACGATTTCCACAAGAGAAATTGAATTGTATTATAAAAATATGACGTGAATTGTAAACATTATTTTGTGGCGGAAGTTTATAAAAAAAAGTGAAACCAAAAATGAACATTCCCCTTGATACAAATAAGATAGACGTTATCGTCGGGGGAAGTCACGGCAGCCAATCTATAATAGATCAGTCCACTGCGTGGGATATACATATTACTGTGCATAAACGTTTGCGCAGACACAGGTACACTCACGTTTCCTTTGCTTTCATAGCCCAAAACGACGAATACTCGACACGAGCGGAGTGAGATCAGGCTCAGAGGCGGTGACAATAAACCGACCTCTTAGTAACGACAATAACAAGCCACAGCTAGATGGCGACGACAAATAGCCGCGACCGGCTTTTCATATGCCCATCCGACCCATGGATCATCCTGCTTTTCAAGAAATTGGGTAATCAGCCCACAAATGTCCTAACCCAACTAAGAAACAACTATACAGTCATTGCCCTCCGCGAGATACGAACCCACGACCTCAGATTTATAAAGTGCAAATAGGCAATTAAATATCTCCTAATATAATGTACACTACATACTCCAATACGACTAAGTTTAAAATGCTATATCATTCAATAAACTATTACTTATTACAAATATATTACAAAATTACAGTGTCTTCTATATTAAAAATTTTAAATAAAAATTAGTTCTGTATTTTTTTAAGATGAAAATTGGATAATATTATATTATATATGTTCTCACCTTTTGTTTCCATAAAAGAAAAAACCCTTGTTAGTTTATTACGAAAATTTTGTTTCTTTCGTGCAAACCCAAATTGCTTCTCAGTAACTTATGGTCAAACTTAACTTATAAATATCAGAAACAAATTTCATTTGGTTTTTCGTATTCACAGAGCATGCGAAACTCTCACAGCACTTTATTAGAGAGTCCTTTTTAGGGCCGTGTCGAAATTACTAATGAAATTCGGTGATTGTGACTTATTTTTGAATATATCAGAAGTTTTTACTTTTACTCACTATCTACATATTTTACGTTAAAATGATTTAAACTTCATAAAGATATAAAAACCAATTGTACTAATTCAAATTTATGTTGTAAAAAAAAACATAATGTCTATACATAAATGTTAAAATGAAAGGTTTTTGAACGTAAAATTATTCGTTACACTACCATAAATATAACTTACAAATTAAATTTTAAAATACAATGCCTAAAACGATGAAAATCTCTGAATTATGTTGTATTTAATCAAACTTTCTTTGCAGAAAAAGGTCATCATAAATGAATTTGGAAACGTTTCTAGATTGTTACCATTCCCGTATTATATTATTTAACTTCTTATTAGAAGTATCATATACGGAGAACTATAGACAACAATGTAATCAAACAAAAGTATGTGGATAACAAATAACATTGTTATATCTATTTTTAAATAGAAAGTTCGCTCTCTTACCCTGCTGTACCTTTGAAGGACGTCACATGTGTGCCTTATGTTATATTCTACCTCCATATTAATGTAAGGTGACACTCCATAAATAAAATAAAATTTATCAAAATATTAATAAAAAAGCTCTCGTAAATAATTCTCAAGTTTAATAATATATCAAAAACCGCGTTTGCTTTGCATTCTAAATGGTTATTATTACAAGTAAACGTTACGTTAGAATGACGAAATGTCTGTCCTCATGATAAATTGTGTAATTTGTTACCGATCCCTGTTCGTCCACGATATAAAGGATACCGCAAATGGAGCGGCTGGAAAAATGTCGGATGTCCTTACACATTTCATATACTTTTCTTACGTATACTCGGCAGAAAAAGTACGCACGTTCCTTTGTCATAAAGTTATTTTGTATTTATAGTCAGAATTATTTAATTTATCATTAAACTCTATAAAGATAAAAAAGTTAAGTAAAACATGGCGTATAAGTAATATAGAACTATTAATATTAGCGATATAATAAACTGATGTGACGTATTCAAATCCAAAGGCTTTTTTCTAGAAATAAATTGTGCAGTTATTATTTCATGCTTAGAATTTTGTTTTACTTCCAACAGGTCATTATCTATAATTGATGAATTATTGGAACTTGCAAAAGTTAGTTTTTGGAAATTACATATTACAATAACACGCTACCATAATTGAGAAAAAATTGTGATCATGCCGACCATTACATTTTTTTCCCACTCAGATACTAGTAAATCGAGAACACTGCTAAATAATCGACACAAAAAATCAGCAATCATATTAAGAACTATAATGTAAATCTATCGTTGACACGAAGAAATCGATGTTTATTATATTAGTTGCAGCAATTAAAAAAAAATTTAGCACCTAATAAACCATAACTTCTCTGCTAGTTGTTTTCATTTTTACAGTGTCGAGACGATCTAGTCGTAATCGCCTGATGGTAAACACCTGTCCATAATCGATCCAACTCGTGGAAACTTAGCATTTCCGCGGGTTCGGCGATCTGATGTAGCTTTACATAGGCGATTAGCCTGGAAGCGACAACGTCATTATATACAGATACAGATGTCCATAATAACACAGGGCCACACAGAACCTTCTTGATCCTGCACTGCACTCGTTGCCCAGAGATTTAAGATGTTATATCTTCAAAACAGAACACACTAGTGCTTACATTACTGTTTGACTGTAAAATAATTGGTAATGCAGTGATACCACTCCATACGGACTCTGCAAAAGAATCCTAGCACTAAAATTATATTTATTTAGCTCAAATCTTATCAATTTTTTCTAGCATAAACCACAGATTTTATTAATAACCTCCTTTAAATTTCAATCGTTTTAATAATACACGTAAAATTCGTTCGCATAATGAAAATGGAATTTATATTACAGCGCCTATTAATACGCGTTTTGATCGATTGCTTGCGGGCAACATCAAATTAATCCTATTGGATGTTCTGTGTACACCGCAAATTAGGGTAAGGAAAAAAACAAAAAGGATACATATGTGTTTTTTCATGATTGTTTTTTTTTATAATTTGCCTGCAAAGCGAAAACGTTTGTAATGTTACTACTTTTATATTATACTGCTGAAAACGTTTGTAATGTTACTACTTTTATATTATAGTACGTTAACTGTTTCAATATGGCGTAGTTGAATCAGTATGTGCTTAAATTAGACACGAATTCAAAACTTTGTCTTGTAGAAAAAAGTTAATGAAAAAGCTCACTAAAACTTTAATTTTTAATATTTTTTTTCCGTAATTTTAGCTCAATTTTTAGAGAATCATTACCAAACATCAAAGATATAACAAAAAGCTTTAACAGAGGTCGCTAGTGTTATTTGAATTTTAATGTTGCTGGACTTTTCACATGCTATTAAATGTTTAAATACAAATTTAATGTTACAAAAACTTTTCTACTTAGGTTTTGAATGGCACTAAGGGATGGTTTCAAAACTACTCTCCGAATAGGTGACAGCGCGCGATATAAAAACAATGGAACTAACTTCTCCTCTACCTCACATTTAGTTGTTACCGCTACCATCTTAGGGATCAATACTGGGACTTCTGTGCTAATTTCGTACCATCTCTTCTTTCGCACAAAACTTAGAAATAAATTGCATAGTCATCCTTAAATTGTTGGTGAACAGTGTAAACATATTATAGTATTTAATACTCTATTTTACTATGTTGTACTCGTACTTGCATTTATTCTGATTTTCCGTGCGAATAATAAAATATAAAGGTATGTTATAATATTATTTAAATTATTTATTCAACAAAAAATATTATTCATTCTACTAATCTCGTCCATTAGTAACACGTGTGTACGCTTGCACAATGTGAAAAAATAGAAAAACTCTGAGACTGAGGAAAGAGTTTTGTTATTTTTCTTTTTATACAAATGTGCTTAATAACTCTTTTATGACTAACATATCTCTCAATATCTACATTACTAAATTGGTAATATATTTTAATCATTTACAACAATTGCTTATGTCTAAAAATAAAATTCGTAAATGTTATAATTAGTAGTTATTTAGTAGGCACATGAGTTAATGAAAGATTTACTTAAAATTTTTCAAAAACATTCCACTTGACTGTTCGATAAAAAATTGAAACGTCAAAAGTCTTATTAAATTAAAATTTTATAAACACGAAAAAATTAAAGAAGTTATTAAAATAAAAAGAAAGATAATGATTTATTTTTTATTACTAACAAAAAAAATGTGGACTTAATTCTAATATGATTATCTGGCAGTCAAACATTAGATAGTATAGACAGAATTTGTTGGGTGCACAAATAGACGAAGAAAGTTACCGATAGAAAACAATGCAATTGAATATTTTGCCACCTTACGTTATAAATTATGAAAAAAAATACTTTAAAATCGAACAATTTTTTGAACACTATCATTTATGGATTATATTTAATACGTGGACAATAACACAGGACCAATCTTTTAAATGACCATCCAACATATGGCTAATACTAGCTGCTGCCCGCGACTTTGTCGGCGCAGGATTAGTATTTCGAGTACCTTATAATAGCGTGGCGTAGAAAAGATTATGACATTAAAATTACCACATAAATAATATTTGGGTCCCATTTGAAAAATATAACTGCCTGACAATATTGAGATGTCGAACACTAACGTCGAATAATTACATAACAATGTTGTCAACATAAGAAATACCGTAACTAAGCACTGCAAAGCCTTAATCATAGCTACTGGAGTATACTCCTATAAACTATATTTAACGATTTTTTTCCTTCAGCATAAACATGCAAATTTTTCGCTTTGGACACACGTGAGCAAGCCACATAGAGCTGACCATGAGAAAAACATGGCGTGCCCAAATGTATGCCTGCTACCTTCAAGGTTTGACCCTGCGATTTGTTAATCGTCATTGAAAATGCGACTTTTAATGGGAACTGCAGGCGTTTAAAATTGAATGGCAAGTTGTTGGGTATAATTGGGATGCGCGGTATAAGAACATTCTCTCCCTTGGCTTCTCCAGTTAAAATTGTAGCCTTCACAATGTCCCTTCCTAGTTCGGTGATTCGCAACCGAGTACCGTTGCATAATCTTGGCGCGTCCAGGTTACGCATTAACAAAGCGGGTACACCTACCTTTAATTCCAACTTGTGTGATGGCACTCCGGACAACTCTAAAGAGTTTAGGAATTCTACGGGATAACTTGTAGTGTCTTCAGATGACATAATTGTGTCAATGGAATTATATACTGATGTTTCGCTGCTTATTTTGGCCAAGATTTTTTTATTTATTTTCGCAACAATCTCATTTTTTGGTGCCAGTATGGTTCTTTCACACAACCAATTTTCGTCATGAATATAATATTGCAGATTCGGAAAAACTTGTTCAATAAGTTCATCTTCTGTCTCCACAGGATTACAAAATTGCTGTGTTAAAAGAGCCATACCTTCTTGGTCGGTGCCTAGGTGGCCTTCACCAATTTCCAGCAGTTTTTGAGCATATGCGCCTGATTCGACATCGCTGAATAATTGGACTCGCATGTTAGTGGTAAGATAAAGCTTTTCAACTTTACACCACAGATAGGAGGCTTTTAGACATGCGTTAATTTCATCTGCTGCAGTACCTCTTTCGATAACAGGTAAAGTCTGTCTAAAATCCCCAGCCAATAATACTACCACACCACCCATCAACTTTCGATTGCTTTGAATGTCTTGTAGACAGCGATCAAGCGCCTCAATAGCGCGTTTGTGTGACATAGTGCACTCATCCCACACGATCAGCTTACATTGTTTCAACATGGCGCCACGGGCACTGCTCTTACTGATATTGCACGTTGGGGTTTCTTCGCTTGCCAGATTAAGAGGTAATTTAAAAACCGAATGTGCCGTTCGTCCACTGCTCAGCAATGTTGCAGCGATCCCAGAGGAAGCCACCCCTAATGCAACATTACGGTCCTTACGAATTTTTGCTAGAAGCAAATTAAGCAAAAATGTTTTACCTGTACCGCCCGGGGCGTCAAGAAAAAACAGACCGCCTTCGCCTAGCGCAACTCGTTGTAATATTTTGTTATAAATGTCTTTTTGCTCGGGTAGAAGGCGTGGTTCATTTTCGCTGACATGAGTGTCTAATAAAGCGGTATCGTAGCTTAGCTCTTTGATCAAATCGGTCGACAACTCTCCTTGACGCTGCGGTATAGGCATACCGAAGTCGGACAATTTCTTACCGGAAATCGTTATTATTTTGTCCTCTATATATCTCAGTGCTTCATTAAAACATAGATTATTGTTTATTTGATCCATCCTTTCAAATCTATGCAAGACATCCTCCGATAACGCAGCTTTATACTTATCCCATAGTTGAAGAGGATTGGATAAACCGCAAGTGCATATCAATATTGCAAATAGTTCTCTTATTTGCGAAGGAGAGCGACACAGCATGGCCTCTTCCATTGTGGCATCCCAGCGGTTATCATCTTCCAATAACCCCAACTTCACACACGCTTGTCGAAATGTTTCAAGTTTTTGGCCGTCAACTGTTTTTAGATCCAAAAAGGTAGTGGGGCCCCGTACTACATTCAGCAGCATTCGCAAACAGTAACATTCGAAATTACTAACATGCACTGTGTAAATGCGCCCAAGAGCATCTCCTGCCTTCACACCTGGCCAGCCGTCGACCGGTATTCCTTGTAAACGACGTTTCCATTCTTTCGACGACACGTTCCATGTATAGTAGCGGGGTACGTCAACATACAGTAATGTTTTTGCAAATGCATCATTTTGGCAAAGCAGGAAAAATGCAGTTAGTGTCGTCTTAGGTGGTGCGGCCATTCTCTCTCCAAAATTGTTTTCAGTGAAGTAAATCCGCTGACCGTTGGGCAGATGGACCGCAAGGTGAGTGACTGTTGGGTGTCTCTCATGCAGAGGCAGACCCAAGATCCGCCACGCTGCTTCGTTACTGCTAACACATCTACCGGCTCGAAACGTTTGCACCTCATCTCTCCGGTTAATATTAACATTTCCTAGCTCTCGAATGTTAAAAATAGCCTGGTCGCTGTTTATATATTTACAAATATATTTGATCGCCTGTACCGTATTGCAGAACTCTACATTTATATGACAATTAAAAATTTTAGAGAGAAGAGGAGAATATGGGACAATCCAGCTATTATCAACCAATACCTCCTGTGTTCCACCTTGGGTTGTTAGAGTTATCGTATGGCCGCCATCTCCTGATGCTCTACGCCTGTACAGATGATAACCTTTGTCGTTAGTTTGAGTATCTTTTAAAAGCGCCCTTGGATACTTTTTGGTGCATTTTCCTTCCTTCATGCATGGTGATGACGGATTTAGTGTACCACAGGGACCGTGAATCATATATTTGGTTACAGTATCATAGAGTTTTCGATCACTTTCTGGGTTTGGTATCTCCGCACTTATGACTTTAGGGCGTAATTTTTCCGTAAGCCACAGTAGTAAGTGTACGTGAGGCAGACCTCTTTTTTGCCACTCGATCGAGTACATGAAGCACTTTATGTGTCCAAATATTTTACCCTTTGTAAACAGAGCAACCAATTTTTGAACTTTTATTTGAAATAATCTGGCTGTTAAGTCATGTCTGTCCGTTGGATTTTGACCTGGAATGAGCTCTTTAGTAATTTCTGGCCAAGCGGGATTACATGACATTGTAACAAACAGATCAGGCCTCCCGTAGTTACGCACGTATGTGAACGCATCCTGCGTGTACTCGTGAAGATATCTCGGACTATTTACAAATGATGACGGGAGTATTACCATTTGACCCAAATTGTTTGGATCTAAATCCGCATCATTCCTGACCGCGTCTTGTAAATGTATATAATTTTCTGCTCGCAGTTTTATTTGGTTTAAGGCAATAAATCTTAAGCGCTCACTCTCTACTTTGACAAACGTGTCCACTAAAATCTGAGAAAGGAGAAGTCTACATCGAAGCAATAAATTAAAATTATTGCGACGTACCATCATATGATACGCATAAAAGTCTTTGCACGACACTTTTTTGTTCAGTATGGGTTGTTTTGTAACTGGGTTTGTCTGAGGAATATCAAAACTGTACCCCTCTTGTCCTTTCCAAAAAATTATCGGGTACTCGAGAGCATCATAAAATCTATGAGTGTCCGGAACTCTAGTGAGCCGGCCATTGTGCGTCTTAATAACAATGTCCCGAGACGTAGTTTGTTCACTACTAATTACTACGGCAGCTATTTCGTTTTTGGCCGGGGCATTGAATAGTCTTTCCTGTTCGCCACGTGGTACCCGATCTGGGTGTATAACAACCTTGTAACTATCGTTAGTCACTCTATCTTTAGCCGTTTTGAATTCATGCACTAAAACGTTGTGATCATGTAAAACTTTTTGTATTTTTTTAACTGTGTTTCTTTCCACACCTGGTACGTACTCAGAACGCCTATCAACTTGTGCTTCCTCATCACCCATGAAATAAACTTGCAAAAATGTTGGTTGCGTATTAGTAGCAGGAAGCAAAGAACCAATTGTGTGGTATATTTGGCCTTGGACGGTAAAACTCGGGCAAAATCCTGGCACCGACACAATGTTATCAGCTCCAATAGATGTCATACGGAAGCATGTATTGTATTTCCTTATGTTTTTTAGAAAACGGCGAGACTCTTCTGTTTCATTTGAAAAAAGTTCTTTAAGAGGTTCAACAGGCTCGTCTATTGAAGGAAGAGCTACTTTTCCTCCCGAACAACACATGCCTGCAGCTTCCTCTTTCCATTTAAGAGCGCCGCAAAATCTGCATTCTTTATTCATCGCTTCTATTTTTATAAGCTTGTGGCTTTCGTAATCAAAAGTCTCATCATACTCGAATGCAGCTTTATCGAAAATCCCCCATGCGTTTCTTGTAAATATCAGTCGTCGCTGTTGTGCTCTATCAGCAACAGCGCGTCTGCGAGCTTCAGCAGCTTCAACGGTTTCTGTAGCTCTTTTGGACGCCGTGTAAGTCGCCTGCTGAAGACGCCGAGCTTGAGACTGCTTGGGTGTCTCAGATGCTCGTTTAGATGCCTGATATTCAGAGTTCTGTTGACGTCGAGCTTGAGACTGTTCGGGTTTCTCCGCAGCTCGTTGAGATCCTACATACTCAGCATGCTGTCGACGTCGATCCTGGGACTGTTCGGGTGTTTCCGCAGCCCGTTGAGATGCTATATATTCAGCATGCTGTCGACGCCTACCTTGGGACTGCTCTGGTGTCTCGGCAGCTCTATGAGCTGCTTGACGCTCTGCCTGTTTAAGCCTTCGCAGTTCGGCTTGTGGAAACGTCTCGTTAAGTCTATGTACTTTCATAATTCGAGCTTTATTAGAGCTATGGGAAAGATTAGACTTACGCTTTCGCGGCATAATTCTTCATACGTGCTAACGAACGATACAAATACCAATCACTTTACGATACGTACAACGTTGATAGGTCGAGTGGATATTGAAATATCGGATTCGGATGCGATACGTGTATCGACAGATTGTTACTACGACAATATTCACCTTTACCGCGCTTATAAGGCGACATGTCATGACATATTTACATTACGCTCCCGTAAATACAATCTTTAAATATCCTATGACGTAATATTCTGATACTCTTTTCTGTTTGCATGACTAAACCTAAGTGGGAATAAACATTTCTTATTAATAAAAAAAATATTTTGACACTTATTTCTGAGGCAGTAAAATTACTTTTTGCTAAAAGAAATAATAACGCCAAGGTCAACAGTATATTGTGTACTGATTTTGTGCGTTTTTTTGTTTTGTTTGGGGTGTTAAAAATGTTAATTAAACGCGCGTTGTATTTAATTAATGTTTTGATTTTATATATTTATTTTCTTGTGTAATTATACAAAACAAATATAATTTTCAAAAAATTCTTAAACGACGACGTAGGCACTTAAAACATTAAACCTAAAATATAAAAATTCTATGAAGTACGCAAGTAGTTTATATTTGTAAAGCGTTACTATAATATCTATCATATCACATCTTTACACAAATATCAGGTTGTGTGTCAAATTTCAAATACCATCCATGCCAACCAATATCTAGTTATTGAAAGTAAACGGTTTCAAAACATGATATTGGTCATAATATCAACATCGGGTTACGATATCGCAATATGACGTACCGATCCACCTCTACATTATATATTAACACATTGTAACAGTTACGGTAACGACCTGTACAATGTGTATTTCAAAAATAACACATTACTGCTTAGCGGTTAGAGTTGAGTAGGACATACAAGAGGCAGTACATTTGTCCCGTACATGACGTAGAAATGTCAGAGTACCTCAAAATT
>DWGO01001058.1:0-10343 GCA_018247635.1 Eurytides dolicaon deicoon | reverse complement strand
ATATATATATATATATATAAATGGCTATGAGGCCAAAATTTGAGACATGTCTCGTGTATTTACACAAAAGAAAAATAGCTAAATAATAATGTACAATATTCTTGGGAGGACATAGTCGTTTGCCATAACTGATTTGACGAGTCACAGTCGTATCAGTAGAAAAAAAGTCTACGTCCAGATGTAACCTGTTAGTTACGAGTATTACAAGCTCTAATAAAAAAAGGTTTGTTCATAATTAGTTTTGGCATATTAATAATATCGTTGCATAGTTGCTTGTCTAATAAAAACTGTGGAGTCTATAAAAAACGGCAGGATAAGCTACTATTGAAATAATATAAGGTTATTACGCCAACTAAATTCGAGCAAACAAATTATGAATTGGTCTTAGTACCAATCTCAGTGTACCTAATTGTAAACAGGAAAGCAGTTAGTTTGCTCATTAGTCAGTATAAACAACGGTAATGGTCTGTAATAATATGCGAAAGTCTTTTTGGGCATTCATTTTGATGGACATTCACTTTCGATATATTACATTAAGGGAACATAATGTTAATCAAACAGAAATGCGACAAAGACTGCATATTATAAGTAACTAATGCGGATCCTTTAGTATAAATATGTTTTATTTCTTTTCAAAATACGGTAGGGAGAGGTCACTTTCGACACACGGCTAGGGATGTTCCGATATCCACAAAGTATCGATACCCATTCATATAAATAGCATTAAGATCATTTTTTATACTACTTATATATCATATCGATACTTTTTAGATGTTTCTTAATAAAGTAATATAACAGGCAAATATTTTTGGGAAATGTCTGTAATTGTTTCATTTTTAAAATAGTATACACAAGTACATACAACACTACAAACATTAAAAAAACTATCAACTTCAATCGAATAATCTATAAATTTAAAGTATTTTGCTCTATATCATAAAGATTACTCATCCGATTGTAATAAAATCTTTACTATTCCCTAAGTAGAAATAAATGTAATCAAATAAAAAATAGTGATTACAATTCGATAAATATTTTTAGAGAAATGTGTGGAGTAATATACGTGCATATACATACTCCAATAAATTTTTATATTTTTGTTTGGGAGCCCTAAAATCGTCCCCCCACCGAATAAACCCGTAATCGCTAAAATATTTTTTTCAGGAGAAGCAAAAATCCGTGTTTCTTTAATAACGTTACATACATACAACTTTACATATATACAAGAATCGTTTGTATACCAAATCCATGCTAATTTTTTTGGCATCTATATATTTTATTTCTGTTTATTTATCTTGAATATTTTTTACGTTAGTTAGAAAAAAGATATTACTGTAATTGGAACAACAATGTTTGAAAATACTATCTTTTATGATGTTATTCGTCTGAAATTTTACATTAACATTTATTAGTAATATTGCAATATGATATTATTCCGGTGTTCATATCTGGCAACCGTTTTAGTTGTTTAAGTAAATAATGCTAAAAATATAGAAATGTTTTAGCTATAACTTTAAAAATTATTTTCAATAAAACTCTCTAACCATTTTACTTTTGTGTATTTTTCTCCCGAATAACATCGTATTAGTAGTTTCCGTTTGTGATACTTCAAATTATTTTGGCAAAATGGTATTACAGTGTTGTTCGTGGAAAACATTAGTTATATAAAGTAATGAAATAAAATGGTAAAAAAATATCTCCGCAATATACATTAGGAAAATCTTAAGAAAATTTAAAGGTGTAATAGGACCTCCAGATGACGTATTTGACAGAAAAGGAAAAGCCTTGTAAAAGCCTATTACGGGATTATTTGGTACAAATATGTATACGTTTCGATGATCCTAATTTAATTTTTAAGTAGTAGTCCTTTAAAGAAATTTCATTATAATTTTTAAATAATGATGCAAACCTGTAATATAAGTAAATTTTTAACACATATATGCAATTTTGATTTATATCCTAAGGTGTATGTCTCAAAAATAAATTAATATACAAGGTTACTTTCCCATAAGACGTAATAAAATTAAGAATTCGTGGCTTATTATTACACTTATTAAATGTAGTAAAAAGTATAATACCAGATTTATTCGTAGATCCCGTTTCTTCTTATAAATTCAATCGTTAATGAAACGAATACCGGGTTCTTTACACTAGGTGTATTTATACGACACAAATTTCAAACACTCGCTGCCCACAGGACACTGAAATGTGAGCACAGGATGTCTGTAGCGTTTTTGGCACAATTACGGGATTTTTATGGGAGGTGTAGTGACGCACCACTGTCAATGTCGATATTAATATTATTGGTTATAACAAAAATAATTGACCAACAATGTCCGAATGTCGAATGACTATAGAAATATATTCAAATTAACTATGATTAAACAAAACGGGTTGAAAACGGCATTATCGGCTTTAAAAAACAAGTAGATGAATTTGAACCAGATATCTCTAACATATTCTGTTCCAACGCCAACTATTCTATGTCATGCTGGAAAACGGAATAAGTTTGCTAATGATTGAATGTATAAAGGGAGTATGTATAAAGGGTACCACTACTTTTGATTTGATTTGGGGAATATACTTGAAAGACAAAAAGAAATTAACATGTAGCGCAATTATAAGAGTAATTATAATTCTAGAATTAAGATTACAATTGTTGCGCTCGTCACCCGGAGATATGAGATGGTCTATCTCTTTGCCCTGTCATTGCTCTGGCATCATTGCCCTTCAAACCGTAACACAGTAGTGCTTATACATTACTGCTTGGCGGTAGAATGTCTGGCAATGCAGTGGTACTTCCCCAGTCGGACTCTTCAAGAGTCCTACCACTTACAAGATTTCAGAATTTGGCTACATAAATTCTACACTGTTGGTTGCATGTATTATTATAGTAATACATTTTATTGTAGTCAAACAAGTGCCTACAAACAAAGTGTTACTTCTGCTCGATGGTCGTGCAACATTTATCAATAATCTGGAAGCGATAATCTTGGTCAAAGATAAGGGCATTATGATGCTAAACTACCTGGACGCGCTACTCTCTGGCTCCAACCACTGGACATTTCTCCCATTACGCCAATTAGCACAAATTAAAGCCAAGCCGTGAAAACTTGGCTAAGGACAAATCCTGGTCGTTAAGTCACTTAATATCAAGTAGAAAGTTTATTTGGCGAAGCTTACGAAAGAGCTGCAGTGACTAACACTATTACAAATGGATTTAGGAGATAAACAAATTAATTTTATAAGAAAGTACGTATTAAAAATTGATAAACGTATGATGATGGTATATGGGATTATGGTATGGTATGTATAGGTGATAAATGTATGGTTCATAAATGTATGTAATATATTTATCAATTATTTGTGGTTGATGAATTATTTGAACCTTTTTATTTAATAACTGATCATACATCATGTTTGGAAGTCCCTTAACTCTTAGGGATACAATTTAACCAACTTGTGGTACAATTCACACGACTCGAGTTTACCCGAGTCGGGTAAATTGTTCCATCAAAAAGCCTTTAGGAAAACGCATATTATGGGAAATCGGTTAAGAAATGGTGTTAACTTTGCGGAAATTGAGGTGCTAAACGTAAATAGTTTAGCATCGTGAAGGATTAATAGTTTGTTTTAATTAATATCAAAATGAGATATTTCGCTGAAAGTCTTTGAAGTTAATGAAAAAGCTTTTTTTACGTCTGCCCGTCTGCCGATAACAAACCCAGTACCACACAGAGAGTACTTGGCTCTGTGCTGCGCTCGTCACCCAGAGATATTAGATGGTCTATCTCTTTGCCCCGTGATTTCGCTGGTGTCATTGCCCTTCAAACCGGAACATACTAGTGCTTACACACTACTGCTTGGCAGCAGAATATTTTACAATGCAGTGGTACCCCAGTCGGACTCTGCAAGAATCTAACCTCCTATTAAAAAAGCTCATGAAAATAAATGATGAAATCATGTCAAAGACAGCTTTACTTCTTTCAATTTATAGTATTTTACGGAAGAAGTGTCTATATTGTCTCTGTTTGACGATGATGTTGGCCAAAAAACTAGAGTAAAAATGATTAACAATTTATCTTACAATATTTATTGATCCATGCTGAACATTAGATACCATCAAAAGGATTGTAAGTTGTAAGAACTGTAAGTTTTATAAGCATAGAAGATTTATCATTAGTTATCTATATATTTCGTACACTTTTTAACTACTCATCTCCTTTATTAATTAAAAACAAAAAAAAACAATCTACAACTTCATGTCAAATCTTAAAAGCAAATCTTCGTTTAATCGTCTAAAAATTGGTAACAGTTTTCTCCTTCAAAAAGCTAACAAGAAGGTTTTTAACACTAAGTCCAGGTAATGATACGCCTAAAAGAGCAGTTAAGTTAATGCAGGATTTTCGTGGTTTAATTACGGTTATAGAGGACTAACTTAAAAACGAAAATAAAAAAAATAATATTTTAATATTAAATATCAAATATTTTTTTGGGATTCATTTTACGATATGGTCATAATATAATTACAAAATAAACCTATTTTAGAATCCTTTAAATCTAAACTAATCCAGTAGAAACTTTCACGTCTTATGTTTGACATCAAGTCGACACGGGTTATCGTAATGGAATCGCAATAATATTTATTTTTTGCGTTGTTGAAGTCAAGGTGGCATAAGTACGTGTTTTACTTTGCATTGATAGCAAAAAAACACAGGTTTTTCCTTAAATAACATTATTATTCTTCAAACAAAATTACCCAATATCGTTCGATATAAGTAAATAAGGAAAATAGGGAATAATGCATATTTTATTATATGTATTTCCAGCAATTCCAAATTAATCATGCCTACTGCAGGTTTGTTCATGATTTATTATTTAAAAATATATTAATTAGTTTATATGGTGTCATTTATTTCGAAATAAACAACATCTGCGACGAATTTGTAATAACTCTCATAACAACGGTCATATTCCGTTCCTTATGATATTATAAATTAAATAATATTATAAGGAACAGGAACTATATTTTTTATTTCACCCTGCAAGATCCCGAATAAAATTCCCGGTTTTCTTACATACAGTTAAAGAAGTGCTTCGAATTTAACAAAAGCCACTTATGTTTCCGTCTACCTTACTTGCCTGCTACCTGTAAAGGAGTCGCCTAACCAAGCTAACCCACACACACATACACTCTTAAACACATATAAGAGTATCCATTTCATGAAGTTGCGTTATTTTCAAAAATAAGTAACTTCTGTGGGCCCTGGGATCTACCCTATTACCATGGCTTTACACTTATTAACTTAATTTTGCTGGCATCATTGCCCTTCAAACCCGAACATAGTAGTGCTAACACACTACCGCTTGGCGGCAGAATATTTGACAATGCAGTGGTACCGCCTCAGTTGGACTCTGCAAGAATCCTACTACTTTCAATATTTTAATTCATTTGTGTGTATGTTTTAATAAATGTATGTGTCAGTATACAAAGATGAATTCGCATTGTCATGCGCTATCTTTAATATTGTTAAGCCTATGCATTTAAGTTGATCGTGGTGAAGTTGATTGACGGATGTTATCGTCGGCACTAACAATACGTATGTACTTGTATATATGGATGCCTTAGTTCTAAAAGTCATTAAATGCATAATCGTCTTTGTTTTGAAATATGATCATTGTTTTTAACTTTTTCCAAATTTATTTATATTTTTTATTATATCTAAAAACAACTCAAAAAACAAATATTATTGCAATTGGATCACGACAACCCATGTAGACTTGACGTCGAACTTAAGACGTTAAAGTTTGTACTGAATTACGAGGGCTGCTATTTATGTATCCGGAATACAAAAATGCAAAAACATATATAATTGAAAGTGGTTTTATTGCTTTTCAAAATATTCTCCGCGATGGTCTATGCACTTTTGCATACGTTGAATCCAATTTTCATAGCACTTTTTCCTTTCTGAAGCCCAAACTGTCCTCCTCCTGTCCAAAACGATTTTGAACGAATCAACGGCGTCTTTACGGCTCGAAAAACCTAGATCACGTAATTTATTCTTCACATCTAGAAATAAATAGAAATCGTTGTGTGCCAAATCAGAGCTGTACGGCGGATGAGCCGTTAATTCGATCTTTTCACTATTCAAAAACCGAGTTGTTTCGGCAGACCTGTGGCAGCTAGCGATGTCATGATGCAGAATGATTCTACAGTATCAGTTGTCCTTTCTTATTTCTTCAAAGACTTCTTGTAAGCAAATGGTTGTGTACCATTCAGAATTAACCGTTTTACGATTCTCTAGTGCCACTGTAGCCACAAGTACTTTTAAACCAAAAAAACAACCGACCATTTGCTTCAAAGTGGTTTTTGCACGAATAACTTTTGTTGGGTTCAGCTCATCTTCGACTGAGCTTTTCTTTTCAAGTGACCGTGAATTCGAAGATTACTCGATATGTCAATGCCAAGAATTGACGTCTATCGAAGCTAAGGAAGCAAGGGGAGTGTCTTTCAGAGAGGAGATAAGATAAAGGTTTTCTTCTTAGTGGTAAAAGCGCATATTTTTGTCTTCTTGAGTTAAAGTTAGACGAAATTTAATGGGCTCTAGTTCGAGATTTTGCTTAGCAGAATTTCGATTTTAGACACAAGTATATTCAGGTACTCGTCGGCGTATTTCTGAGAAACATATGTTTGTCTGAAATACAGACAGTATATAAAGCATCACTCCGGCCGGTAACCTTAAATCAAATCAAATCAGAATCAGATTTATTCAATAAGCTTATACAAGCATTTTTGAATCGTCATTTTTACAGTCAGTTACAGTTTGTCTTAGTTCGCGAGGAAGCTACCACCAACTAGGAATGTAGTTCTACTGAGAAGAGCTCGCACGAAACTCAACAGTTACTCTTTTAAAATACTGTCATTATTTTCAATGATACAATAGATTAGCTATCCTACATACGAGCCACCTACTCGTATTAACTTAATTCCATACATTTTAATCTACCAGAAACTTTCGGACAGTAAAATAATCTTTTTGTAACAAACTATTTTTAATTTAATTTTAAAAGGCGCAAGTGATAGATTCAAGACATCTTGTGGAATTTTATCATGTCTGCGTATAATAAGGCCCATGAAATATTTGTTTACCTTTTGGAGACGTAATAGAGGTGCAATAAGCTTATTTTTATTTCTAGTGTTTACCATGTGACTGTCACTGTTTTTATATAATGCTGGACAAATAAAATTTTACAGAATATGTATGTATTATGACGTAAGTTGCTAAATTCATAATTCTTTGTAAGATATGATCATTTAAAGTGCAAACTATTGTTTTATTTTTTCCATTTTTGTTTATTTATTTTATTAATTTTTTTTGTCATATCTCAAAACAAAAAATATGCTTTTATTGACGTTTAGAACTAACACACTTTTTAACCGTTATCTATTATATATAAATTATTATGAAGCATATTAACTGATAAATTTATATCTATTTTTATTAATAAATATAGTAAATTTCCATGTGCTTACGTTTTTTTTATTAAAGTTTTTCCTTATTTTTATTACATTTTTATCGTCTAATTAAAGTAATTTATTATTCATAACTTCTTACCACATCCCGGGTTGGCTGGGAGAGAGTGCTTACAAGCATTAAGTATGTCCTTTTTGATCCTTATTGTAAGGTGTTTAAGAATATTAATAATATTAATATTTTTTATAAAGAATAAATAAATATCCAGTGACTAACTGACTTCTGATATATGTTTTAACGTACATGAAATAAATAGATTGATTACAATTTTTACTAACAAGCATAACACAAGTAGGTACTATGCTGTTTTTTTTTGTACAAAGTTTTTAATACAACGTGACTCGGTTAGTCATAGCGACGCGATATTTTATTTTTATGGGAATACATTTATTCATAATAGTTATTAAATGATAAAAGATACGATATCTGCCTAATTATTATAAAAAAACAAATTGATAAAAATAATTCAAAGACCCAAATTATGCATTTTATGACTAATACATCAATTTTATCACAAAATAATATTTCATTTAGAAATAATAATGATATGGTCAATTCCACTTTAAACTAAATGTAATGACATAGTCTAAGCCACATACTCTTGATACTGTACACCAAAGGTGGCAAAGAACTAGAAGTGGAATTATTCCTTAAAAATATAATATTCAACTATTATGTATTACAGAGCACTGGTTGTCGAAACAGTATACATAGTATCTATATTGAAAATTACAAATTATCAACATCATTCGCTAGAGAAAAGGCTATTCGCGGTGGCTCGCTTATATTACTTAGAAATGATACCTTTTACAAGTCTCGTTAAGACGTATGTCAATCCCTATATTTAATAGTATGCATATACCGAACCCCATCCAATAACTATAATGATTTAGATGCTATAATGGAGGACATTCTTAAAAGACTTTGTAAAGATAGATATTTTTGGATTACAGAGAGAACTTTTTAATTACTTTTTTAGAAATTATAAGAGCATAAAATCATCATTCAGTCTAATTATAATTCCCTTAACGCTAGAAAAAAATCATTTATAACGTGACGAAATGAAAAATCGTTTTACTCTTTTACATAGTTTATTTAAGCAAATTACAAATTCGTTTTCCGAATGTTTGTGAGATGTATTATTGACTATAGGTGCCGACGAAAAGTACCACGTCCTCGTGTAGAATAGCAAATAAGAACGGATGATCCACTATGAGGTCTATGGGCTTTAGTGAACTAATGAGTAAAGATGATGGGACTGCAATGGCTCCTGTAAATAAGATAGGTATATATGATTTAGTATTAAGCACAAACTTGTGTATACACAATATTTTTTTTTATTAATTTATTAAAAACTTACCAGTAAAGGCACCGGCAGTGGCGCCCTCCTCGTCAACTTTAACAAAGGCTTCTTGGACGATGTCCGATACGACAACTCTGCGTTCCTTTACGATTCCGGAGGCTCCAATCTCGAATATTCCTTTCACCCCCAACTGTTATAAAACATTAATTTATATATCAGCTAATTTGCGATTTTTTTAATAAATTAATTGTTGTAATTAGTATAAACAAAAATGGAGTTAATAAGAAAAATATTTATGAATACTAATATCTCAATGCACTGTGGCGTGACCACATATACATGATAGGACGATGACTCAACGAAGTTTCTATATATTATGTTGTTATAGTTAAGTCAAGTATTACAAACTATAATATTTTGAAATAGTATTTAGTGTATCGTTATGGTTTAAACTTAAGTCTTCAAATATAAAACGTATCAGTCAATCTCTTCAATATAATTTATACCTTTGGTAGTATTGCCGTGTAGTCGAGTTTGCTTCTGATGTCGAATTTGGGCATATACAGGTTGATGTCCCTTCCCGCTGATTTCAAGGCGAAGACGTCTTCAAGTAAACCCTTCTTTTCTACTTTTTCTAACACTGAAGCTAGCCCTTCTATCTCATTTGGCAGTATGATAATCATTCGAAAACCGCTTTCTTCGTACGGTAGTTCGATCATCTGCAAAAATAATGATAAATTTGGTCACAATAACACTTGAAAAATAAAATTTTAGGACATTAATATGTTAATTGTCATATCTCACAGTCTCCTTTTTTACAGTTTTAATATATTTTTCACCAATGTGATCAAAAATATATGGTTATATTTAATTTCTTTGTATTCACATTATAATCATAAATAAGTGACGTTAGTTAAATGAAAATATGATTTTACAATAAAATTAGATTTAAACTGTGAAAGATATAACCATACATTTTTTTATCCTTTTACTAACCGACAATAAACCCCATTCTTTTCTTTTTGGCAACAAAAATCTGGATATCTAAACATTGTATTTAATCTGTTAATACATAAATGGTAAATTCTTCTTTTCGCAAGAAAAAGTCTTAAGGCACTTAGACAGTACTACTTTTTTTACGAGATAATGTAAATTGTTAAAATAGTGAGAGTCGTCCTTACGGTATCAGTCAAGACTTACTCTTGCCCCTAATTCTTTATCCTCGTGGTAGAATAGAGAATCTTCCAAATGCATCGTTGGCTTCTTAACAGTTAAAGTCCTGTTTACGTGGAAGTCCTTTTCTTTGGTCTGTCTTTGCGAAAATGGTGATTTCCACCGGCCCTGCAAATGTTTTATTTTGATTATTCGTTCAATCTCATTATTATATGTGTATTTTTTTTACGTGATAGAGTGACGAGACGAGTAAAGAGTACGCCTGATGGTAAGCGTTACGCCTGCCCATAACAACACAGTACCACACAGAGCGTGTTTGGCTCTGTGTTGCG
>DWGO01001057.1:0-10345 GCA_018247635.1 Eurytides dolicaon deicoon | reverse complement strand
CTTTAATATGCGAATATGATTTCCGGCATGGATTTCTTCCAGGAACGTTTCAATAAATCCCCGGGCTACCGGCGTCGAGTCGGAGTGTTTGTTTAACTGCTCCTTTTTTTAAATGTTCCCCCCAACTAGCCGCGGCGAGTGCCCCGTGGTGCGGCGAAATCCTTACGCGAGGACCGGTGTAATCGATGCTTCAACAATCGATTTACTTAGAATTATTGATATTTTTCGTTGTACAGTCGGAGGAGAAACTCCTTATTGATTTTTTATCATCAATCTTATATCAGCGCTATGTATTTTTAAATGTTAAAGGTATTCAATGGGGCAATTTTCCTTGTTGGACTCTTGTGCAGTATCCGACTGAGGTTGTATTACTGCATTGCCTAAGAATAAAATGAATTTTAAGCACTACCGTGTGACGGTTAGAAAATTATTGTTGCCAGCGTAATTACTAGTCTAAGAGATAGAGATACAGCCATCAGAACAGCGCAAAATCAAGCAGTTTTGAACTTGTGCATACAAAATACTGTTAAGCTCAGTATTGTTATGGGCAAGTGTGTTGCTTACCATCAGGCGTACGACTCGCTTGCGTGGTGACTTTAAATCTCAAAAAAAAGTTAATCAACGGCCTTGGCACACAATACGTGTAACGCCAGTATGACTCCGTCCATCGCGGTCGTAGAGGCGAACAATCGATACTCGCTACGTGTAATCAATCGGCTTACATTTGAAAACAATAGCGCTGTGATAATTGCTCACCGTCAATTAACACTTAACGACGCCGCAGCGGCCGCAAAAAGTCGGCACAATGGCAGCACAGACCAACATTAATAATGGACGGACAGAAAAATATTAATAATGGACGGATACAGAAATATTAATAATGGACGGCAGAAAAATATTAATAATAAACGGACAGAAAATATTAATAATAGACGGATAGAAA
This sequence comes from Eurytides dolicaon deicoon, assembly GCA_018247635.1. Classification (NCBI taxonomy): domain Eukaryota; kingdom Metazoa; phylum Arthropoda; class Insecta; order Lepidoptera; family Papilionidae; genus Eurytides; species Eurytides dolicaon. The sequence continues at coordinate 9,402 of DWGO01001057.1, read as the reverse complement.
AGTACAATGATTCCAGCGAGGGAATATTTACTTAGGCGACGATCCACCGTTACACTTCGTCGCACTGAAACTGCGAGTTTTGAGATCTCTATGTGATATTATAAGTAGTAGGAGTTTTGCAGAGTCCGACTGGGGCGGCACCACTGCATTGCCAGATATTCTGCCGCCAAGCGGTAGTAAGCACTGATGTTCCAGTTTGCAAGGTAATGATACTAACGTAATTACAGGAAAGAGAGACCATCTTATATCACTAAGTGATGAGTGTAGCAGTGCCAAGCACGCTCTGTGTGCATTGTTATGGGCAGGCGTGACGCTTACAAGCAGGCGCACGACTTGCTTGTCTCATCGCTTTTTGACATAAAAAATGTGATTTTTCTAATACTCGTATTATGGTGATATCGATCATTTTTTCAAATTTTTTTTCCATGAAATATAGTTTGTATCACTTTTCATTTCACAAACTACACATATAACGAAATCATACCCAACAGTTTCTCTATTGTTGCGTGATGCAAGAAACCAATATATACTGCTAGATTTATAATATTATTAAAGGTCAACAGATGAAAATAGCATACGAAATACTGACGTTTTCAGTAGATATCTCACGAGTTATTGAATGGATTAAGACAACAAACATACATACATTACTTTAAAATTTTATTGGAGTAAAAGTGTCTTTTTTGATTTTTTATTCAATATAAGTTAATCTTTTTAACACAGTAATAGATAAACGGATTGTAATGACGATTTTTTAATTAACTAGTGAAATTTATTTGCGGATTTGGATTGTTTCATTTTTGGTGTTGGTCTTTAAATCCTATGGTCTTAAATACAACTGACTTATATTTCCTGGGCGGTCGTGTTTTATAAAGAATTAAACGAATTTTTAGTCTTTTGTCAAATTTGTTCGTTTATTTGGAGATTTTATATCTACTAAGTAATGTAAAAATGTATTGTATTTATATAACCGATTTGACATGAGTACTTGTAATTTTTGTAAATCTAGTACTAATAATATTGATATTATGCAATAGATAACGCAAAAAAAAATATTATTTCACCTAGTTTTGTTTTGCAAAATACATAACAACGTAGACTCTTAAGATGTTCTAATTATATAAATACACAAATAGGGTTTCTTATAGCACTGCTTGTTTGTAGATCAAATAAGTTATTTGTAATAGATAAAATTACGCTTATTTATTGTAAACACTTCACTGCTCGCCTGTACCCAGCGTCAGACCACTGAGTTACAATTCACGTCGTCAATACCTTAAAGTCCCGGCTGCACAATAAAGCATATAGCAATTGCCCCCCACTGATTTTTATATTCGGAACTCGTTCGGAATAAAATTATAAGGTGCATTAATAACTCACTAAGTGATATATGTATACCTTGGTAGCCGACATATGCAAAGTGGGGAGTTTACTTTTTGTGACGATTTACGCGTCCAATTACCGTAGATGTATCTCGTATTGATTTGTTTTCTCGGCCCTTGTAGATTTTTAACGTAGATATGTACATATGTAACTAAACTGTTTGTATTGCGATGATGCATTCAGTGCAATGACTTAAATCAGTAAAGAATATGTTTTGCCCGGAAATATACTAACGTGGTTTGCGATTTCGTGTTATTTAATGTTCTTCACTATCATTTCTCTCAGACAGGACTGCAGAGTACGACTGTAGTAGTGTGTAAGCACTACTGTATTTCGCTTTGAAGGGCAATGATGCCAGCGAAATTACAAGACAAAAAGATAGATCATCTTATATCTCTGGGTGAGGAGCGCAGCACAGAACACGCTTTGTATGGTACTGTGTTTCATTGGGCAAGCGTGACGCTTAACATCAAACGCCCGACTTGCTCTTCTCGTCACTTTATCTCCTATAAAAAAAAACAAAATAGCACAGGCCATTCTTCGTCCCAATAACTACAAATAACCCAAAAGTGATGATTTTTTGTTATATTGCTGGGTAAAAGAAGTACAGACTAATAAGCACACTTTTGCATTGCATAGCTTTCCATGCTCGTAAGGATTTTGTTTTTTTGGCAATCTGCTCGATTTAAGAAAATTACTTGACATGCGTGTAGGTATATATATACGTACATATGTATGTTACATATGTACGTAAATATATACCTACACGGATGTCATTGTGAGTGATAGAATACTAAATTTCCATAGAATATTCTAAATATTAGACAAAACATTAATTAAAAATATGTCCAGAAGATTATGTAATAGGAAAATGAGTTCGTAAGCACTGATAGAGCACATCAATGTTTTTAAATATATTGTTAAGTCCATCATTTCGTTAGAAGGACTTGTATTTTATACAGCTACCATTCATTTAATATTCTTTACATGTACGCGTCTCGGAAAGGTTATTTATTATCTAGACATTTGTAAACTTTAACTGCTTTAATGACAGGTCGTACAGCATTAAAATATTTGCGGAATTTTCGAAGCTCTCATCGAATCTTAATATGTTTTCGAGACAAAATTAATTTGTGGTTGTAATCCAAGTGCAATTGGTTTTGTAAAAATTCTAGTTCATTTTTCATTTAGCTTTTTCTTTTAATGTTATTACATATTAGTATTATTAATATAAGTACCGTGTTACTAATTAATGTTTGTACTGTGTTGTTATAAGCAGGCGTGACGCGTACCATCAGGCGCTTGACTAGCTTTTTATCACGTAAAAAAAGTAAACCGAAAATCCCAAGGGAATATCTACATAGTTAGTTAGTGTTTTATAAAAACGGTGCACTAATTCTAGTATATTATTATAATATACTACATCTTTAAAGAAACCTTAACAAATCCCAGTTGCGTAGTCCGGTGGCTACTCGGAACATATGTGGAGGGCTTTTAGGGAGTCGAGCATCCGTATTCCGCAATCGCAGTAAATCATCGGTAACCGTAAAATCATAAACAACATCCGCCGATGCCAATCTCCTTCGCGAGCTAACCGATCCTATATCGATTACGTTCCGACGAATCGTGAATCGGCCTCTCGACTCGGTTAATATGCGGCGTGGCGCGCAATAAAGCAGCTCGCCGGTATTAAATACATGTCGTGTAGCGCGTCCGTAAGTAATCGAATACTCGGGTACACCGGTTCGATTCTAAACACGATAGAGTTCAAGCGAATCGGCGAGGATTCGATCAATCGGATTGATGTAGAGCTTTTGTAGTAGTTGTAGTACATTTTGACTTATGCTTGTTAAATAAAAATCGCTTTCGTAACGGTTACTTACTGCCTTTTTAACATATAACCATACTTCAAGGATTTTATTACCTTCATGTAGATAGGTAATACAACCCTTCTAAGGGCCTACCCGATTTTTTGTTGTTTAATGTTGATTTTAATACAAAATTTATTAACCATAAAATATTGTTTTCAAATTTTTAATAAATAAGAGTCTATATATATATATATTGAAAATTCATTGCAAATATTTATGTTTTTGCCAAAGCTAAAGTAATATCACCCTCACGCACTGGTTAGGGCTTAACTAGTCGAGTAAACTAGTGAGTAAATTATCATGAAGTAAGTGGTTAAGCAGGGGTAAAAATCTCCTCTCACTTCGCGTAAGTGTTTGTTGTAATAAAATCAAAAGACTCAAGCTCTAGCTTCGATTCTGAAAAAACTTAACATTAAAGAGAGATTGTCGTCGACTGTGCAAATACGAGATCTGAAACTTCGGACACATCACCCGAAACGAGGACTCCCTGGAATGTTTAGAGACGCGAGGGAAAGTCGAGGGCAAAAGATCTAGTGGCTGCTCTCGAACTCGATGGACAGACCTCGTAAGATCCGTTATAGAAAACTCTATTATTCATTGCTCTCACTTCGCCAAAAATAGAGCCACATGAAGACGAATCACAAGAGCTGTTGTGGCGCAAAAATAGCCTGTAACACAACCACAACGACTCTGTCAAGAGAGCACGACTAAGAAGAAGTATTTTTTTTAATTTTCATTAAGATCGAAGTACCTTGGAAGTAGCTCTTGGTGCGCAGATAGCTGACGGACAGCCGTAGGATGGAGAGTCGGTCCAGTTTGCTGAGGATGTTCTGCTCGAAGGGTAGCAGCGATGCCAATGTGTCCAGCTCGGCGTTGAGCCGCTCACGGTGCCGCTTGCTCGGGTTGCTTTTCGTGACGCCGTCTTTTGATGGTGGCTTGATGCTGTAACAATTATTTTATTATTTATTTCTGCTCACACAAACATATTAAGAAATCAATACAAATCATATAAAGTAATTTGAGAAGAAAGGCTCTACTTATTCCAAAATGAAATTTCTTTCAGCAGGGGCCTGCTGGAAATGATAAAAAATGCGGTACTTTGAAAGTGCTATGAAAGACAAATAAATGTAAGACATTTATGGGAATGTTAAACCATTTGATTATCAAATCTTGAACATGAGCTGGTACCAATGAATTACGAGTTATTCTTGGTAGACAAAGTATTACTGCTTGGTGGTCCAAGCAGTAATACTTTGTTCTGATTTGAAGGGAAATTATGCCGGGGTATAGAAATATAACATATTTAAATTCTGGACGATGAGCGCAGCTCAGTACTTAGCACATTCTGTTGTTACTTGGAGTCATGTCCCTATCCATCAGGCGCACTGTTTGCATTTCTCTTCATATAACAATCATTACTGTATTTAGACAGATTTTAAAGATATGAAGCTCCTAGCCTGTTTTTGTCTAGACTGTTATAAATAATTTAATAGGCGACAGCACCTAAGGTTAGTAAATCCTTCAAGTTATCATGCATGGAGCAAAAGAATCATATTGACATTTTGGCTTAATAATCTTTTGATAAAACGTTCATCACAAGATTATTAAGCCAATTCAGTTAAAATCTCTTATGGTCCAAATGTTTATTTTAAAGTGTCTATCAAAATCTGGCTGACTTTATGCAATTTAAGGTAGCATTTTGTTATCAAGTTCCGTGTAATACTGAACTCTACTAAACTTAATCTGTTTTCAATATCACTTTAGAAAAGTTGTCTTTAAGCTGTTACAATTATGCAGCACAACGTGGCCGACGCTGGACGTCCGATATTATCACAAAGCCGCAGCAAGGCGGAACATCCGTCCGCATTATCAGCGCACTCACGCTAAAACCACACTGGGCTCGGAAGCATTCGGGGTACGCACCGAAAAAAGCCGAGCGCGCCAAGCTCGCCCTTTATCCTTAAGTTATGCAAACAAGTGAGCTCGCGTGACCACTTGCTCGTTAGTTGGACCCGTGCTACCGTACGTAATGCGATGACGACGTCGCCTCCTAGAAATATGAGTGATCCACCGACTTACTCGAATACAGAACAAGCTCTTAATGTGATAATGTCAGACGATGCCTATCTATGGAGCACCAGCGTTAAAATTTAGTAGGCTTTATTGCTATTGGATATGAATGTACGAGTACTGTTTTTGGAGCTCGTGGTTACAAGATATTTATTCAATTGTTGTTACTGTCTCTCTTGAAGAAAAAGGGTATAGTTGATGATACAAAATAATGATTAAAATAATGAAATTGTTGTACGAAGAAAATATTATACGTCGTACGTTATTGAAGGAAGTTTTGGCACAAAGATTATATGATACTCATAGTAGCTTAATATATAAATACTGCTTGAAAATACTTCGCAGAAATTTTTTTTAATTTTCGGAAAAATATCTTTTCACTGCTGTAAAATAAATTTGTTTTTGAATCCAAAATTGAGATAATTCTTTCTCTACGTAATCAATGGCCTCACAATAGTAATAGTAACAGAAATTTATAATTCAACTGATCCAGACTGGCCTCCTTCGTCTATTCTATATCTACATATTAAATCCACGGAGTGAGTGTGCGTCTCTTTCTTCATGGTGAGATTCCTATGTTAAAAACATAATCCATTTTAAATATCATTTGTTAACATTAAATCAAAAGGAAAGAATACAAATAACGTGTGTATTTGTTTTAGTTAATTTGTGTTTCACTCCTCGCTGGCATAGGTTACTTTAAATTAGTAAGGTAGCCTAAGGAAATGCGTGGAGCCGCTACATGGTGACTTATTTATTTTGGTAATAAAAGTTAAATGCATATTAATAAATTTACGTTGTATGCTATATAATTTTGAAGACACAATGTCTCTTAAAGTAACGAGTTCTTGCTTAATGAATAAAATGATAACCCGGGATTTTCCAAAGAATAAATAGGTTTGAGAAGCTGTCGAATATCATTATTACTATCGTGGCCTGTTTACCATAAAATAATGTTTCCTATTATATCAAACTATTTTAACTATTATCGTAGCTGTTACATCATACAGTATTTCTAACAGACATGTTTTTTTACGAGATAAAGTGACGAAACGAGTAAGTCGTGTGCCTGATGGTAAGGGACACGCCTGCCCATAACAACACAGTACCAGCGTGTTTGGCACTGTACTGCGCTCGTCACTCAGAGATATTAGATGGTCTATTTGCCCTTTAATTTCACAGGCATCTTTGCTCTTCAAAGCGGAACGCAGTAGTACTTACACTGCTTGGCGGCAGAATATCTGGCAATGCTGTGGTACCGTCCCAGTCGGTTTACAAGAATCTTACCACTTAGACAAAATGACAAGAATCTTTATATTGACAAGAACTCCATTCCATTTCCTGTTCCCGATGGCTGCATTACATTCGGGCATTACTCATTGCCGCCCGCCGTTTTTGTTGATTTATTCAGAGGTGGATATCAAACGGACCTCGGCCTTTGATAGCCCGCAACAATTTGTATTCACGTATGATAACAACCACAGACAAATAAAGACCCTAAGTCCGAATACTTAGAACTCGAAATACAATGGGGCCGGTGTGGCATAAGCATCGAATATATCAACGGGCGATTATTTCTATAAATCGTAACTCGATTAAGTTATAATCGACAGCCAACGTAGGCAATGTCGTGTGTATCGATAATATATCGATGATTATGGTCGCCATTTAAACACGACTAAGTCGTTTAACAATTGTATACTCGTACAAGTACAGAGGCGAACGGTTGCAAAACTCGAACGAGATTTTTTTTTATGTTGCCAGTGTAGAAGGATATAGATGAATTTGATTATTACTATCTGACAATGCATTTATTTTTTTTTGTATTATTATGTAATAACTTCAGCAACTTGAGGTAGTATTTTACAGTGTGAGGTTTGGATTAGAGTAAATTGAATTTTAACAGCGGAAGGGTTCTAGGGAGAGGGCACCTGGGGAAGTAATGTGCAGACATTAAATGTTCCGGTTTAAAGGATAATTTTTCAAGAGAAGTGAATGGACAGAGATACATCTTTTGATGAGCGATCAGCGCAAAAAAGGATAGTGGTCGAAATTTAGTTCGTATGAGTGTTACTTAAAAACTTGGCGATATTAAAACTTCCATATATCAATGTATATTCACACATGCTTCTTCTTATGAAAACTATAGCTTTCTTTTGTTTTCAGCTGTTTTTGTTTGAATTGGTTAATTAGTTCTGTAAAAGTCATTTAATATCCCAGGAGAACGTCTATTTAGTGAGAGTTAGTCAATCTTTTATAAAAAAAAAACAATACAACAAATTTTAGTATTATATATTTAGTAAATATATATTATCTACATCTTTCAACAAAAAAAAAAACTTAACAAATCCCAGTTACGTAGCCAGGTCGGAATAATGTGTAAGCACTACTGTGTTAGTCTCTTCACTTTATTATGTAAAAAACAATAAATAACATAGTTTCTTGGTATGAATGACTGATAAAGGTTCTCATTAGAGTTCCGTGATTGCAAACGCCCATATAATGTCAAAAGTGATACCTAAGCAGCAAATTCTCAGACTACTTCAGTAGGTAAAGTACATAGGTGGTAATTAATAACCCTCTTCACTTCAAATGACTCACATCTGAAAATATTACAACGTACGGTGCTCTGATTTCACATCACTCACAATTGAATAGCACATTTTCAAATTCGAACTTGATATTAAACACCGAATCGAATTCAATTTTCCACGGCATTTTCGATATTTCGTTTCGGCAGGCAAATGGAGAAGTAACGGAGCCGAAACGTGCAGTTTTCCATTCCAATTAGGCGGACTGTCTCAGTTTCAATTACGACACTCCATTAGAACGCGCCTAGACTTGGACACCGTGTCCGAACGAAGTTAATTAACGAGGAATAACTGTACCACGGTTATTAATCGACCGTTAACCGCTTTATTCGATCTCGATTACTTTCCAATTGTTCCGAAATATCGATGGTGCCGAAGTACATTGAGATATCATTTTCTAAGTGTTAGGATTCAGTGTCGGATTGGGGCGGTGCCAATGCATTGCTAGTTATTCTACCGCCAAAGAGTAGTGTGTAAGTACTACTGTGTTTTGATTTGAAGGACAATGATGTCAGGGTGTGATGGACAGTGATGTTAATCTATCTCTTTGCCCTGTAACTATAGGGCAAAGAGATAGATCATTTTATATCTCTGACGAACGCAACAGAGAGCCAAGCATCTTCTGTATGGTATTGCAATGGGCAATCGTTACGCTTACTACCAGGAGTAGGACTTGCTCGTTTTGTCACTTTATCTTATAAAAAATCAGCAATCGATTGTTAAAAAGAATATCTAGTTTTTTTCTGCGCATACGCCCGTAAGTATTTCATCTACGTAGTAGGACCCTTTTCAGAGTCCCACAGCATTAACGATTATTTTAGCACCAAGCACTAATGTGTAAGTAGTACTCTGAATGATTGGGCATTGTTGCTTGCGTAATTACTGATCAACATATACTACTGGTGCAAAGGTATAACATCATATGTATAGCTTTGGGTGATGAGCGCAACGTAGAGTCAAGGAGGTTCTGTGTGTACAATTTTCTCGTTTTATCACTTTATCTTCTAAAACGAAAAGTAGCCATAGATAACGCTGATTAAAATTGGGAAATTCATTTTATTCCATAATGAAGTTTGCGAGTTATCAATGGATGGTACAAGTTTCTGTATTGGGCACCACTACCATATTTATGAAGAGTCAATAAAGAATTCGACAAAGAAAAGAAAATTGCCAACTTGATGTCCTTAAAGGTTTTTTTTAGGGCTGCAGCGCTTTTGTAACTGTATGTATGCATAACAGGATAACACAAATCGAGACTGCTATTTGTGCTTAATAGACATTTTCTAGAGGCTTAGCATTAAAGGCTGGCAATGCATTTGCGAGTCCCTAGATATTGCGAATGTCCATGGGCAGCGGTGATCACTTACCATCAAGTGAGCCGCAGCACGTAACGAGCGCAGCACAAATCCAAGTACGCTCTGTGCGGTACTGTGTTGTTAGGGCAGGCGTGACGCTTACCATCAGGCGCACAACTTATTCGTCTCGTC
>DWGO01001056.1:0-10283 GCA_018247635.1 Eurytides dolicaon deicoon | reverse complement strand
TAGTGACAGACTTTAGATGATATACAATTTATACCCGATTTGTTAGCGTAGAAAACTAAGAAAGGCTTTTTTGGACCACACCTTACGTCTGTAACATCCCATAAGTAGATTTCTCCCCTTGTGGAACAAGTGATAAGTATAATCCGTTCTAAGAATTTTACGCTATGCGTTTTGAGGATACACGTCTTGTGATGACTTAATTGTCCAATAGGTTTGAACTCCACTTCATCGTCGGCATATTTTAGTTGGAAAACTCTTATATACGCGTCCGAACAACCGGCGTATATAATGAAGTTTTCTTCATCGACTTTAATTATCTCTAAATCCATAATTCTGGTTTCGGGATCGAAGTCGACGGTGCAATTTCGCCAGGTTTTGTCTCCCTTTCGCTCTCTATCCGTCCCTTTCACTAGATAGTCGATTAAATCTTCTACAATCACCTTCACTTCATCGTTATCACGATGAAAAACTATCCTTCTGACACAGATCTGTGCCCTTCCACCACCGGATATTAAAAGCAACATATCATTTTCTAAGTCACACAGTCTTAATGTTCTGACGTTTGATAATTGTTTAAGAACAATTTGGTCTCGGAAATGTAGACTTTTTGAACAAGTGGAAATCCTCAAAGTTGTGTCCTCGCCGCCGGTAATGAAAAAAACCGTGGATTCATCCAACTTGGTTATGTGCGACTTCAGACAGTTGATTTCCTTCGAATGTGTTCCTTTTATAATGTCAATGGGCAAAATTCTACTAATGCGGAATGTCTCTAGGTTGACGTCAGAGTTTTTTAAATAAATAAGTTTGATTAGTTCCTCGTACGTGTCATCGATTTTCTCAATGAAACGCAAAACGTCCCAAGACCTGTGACCGCCACCGCAAGGAACTTCGACAATTTTTGAGTTACTCCTCAAGTCAGTTGTAACAAATACTCTCTCTTGGAACCCGCATATGAAATAACCTTCAGTGTCGATACATTTCTCCACCCACTGGAACCCGGCCTCTTGGGATCTGGTAGGTTTGATCCTATAAATACCATCTAAACAGAAAACTGAAAAATATTTCAAGGTACTATCACGACCTGTGGTTATTATTTCATTATTTTTGAGGCGAATCGAAGTGGGACCGTATCTCCCGTGAACTTTGGTGAATGTTTTTATTGGATTTGGATTGTAATCTCCTTTCAGATAGCAATGGATGTTACCACACCTGTCTCCAACCACCATCAAGTCATTATTCTCGTTCATTGCGACTGAAGTTAACCATCTCTCTTTGCAAATCGGTAGTGTAAACTTCCTTATAATCTCCACGTCGTCTTGCTTCGAGGCAACGAGATATAACTCACCTGATTCTGAACAGAACACCAAATGCCTGTTACCAGCCCAGTGCATAGACAGGACCCTGCCTATTGGCATCTTCGTCCTAATAACATTCTGAATGTTCGCGGACCCTTTACAAACTTCCACGAAAACCTTCAAATTGGCATTCATATCAGCGATAGATATAATCTGTCTGCACGGCGACATACTCATCATTATGTAAGTGGAATCAAATTGGAGTGGATGCACAGTCTCCGATTTTGTAGTTATATCGTAATAAATCAAATCGGTAGACTCGGTGAGTAATACTATATTTCTTCTTGCTGTGAATACTAACTGCTTTGGAGTGCTTTTGCCTATCTCTACTCTTTCAGAATGACTATAATCCGAGGCGACAGATAAGGGTTGCAAGGTTACCCCACAATCCCCTCCTCCGGTCACGAAGTGCGTATCGTCTACGTCAACTGACCATATAGGGGCGTTTTGGTGTACATCCACTCGCCTAACCATTTTTCCTTCATAATTCCAGAAGCAGACTAAGGAATCTTCCCCCACGGATAGGATGTATTCATCGCTAATACAGCTTCGCATAACCCTCGCTGAATGACCGTACAATTCATGTATGCAAGAAATAGTAACACTGTCCCAAAACCTAGTAGAATCACGGTTTTTGCTAGGACCATTCAGAGTCCAAACACGGAGAGATCTGTCATCTGAAGTGGTAACAATAACTCCTTTTTGTAGACTACAGGATATTGAAAATATAACACCCTGCAAACCAGAAGTTATTAGTGATTATGATAATCTAAAACTATTTTAACAAACTTCAATTTAACACGTTTAGTACCGCGTCCGAAGAAATATTTTGTAAGTGGTAGGACTTTTGCCACTGCATTGCCAGATATCCTGCCGCCAAGCAGTAGTGTGTAAGCACTACTGTGTTCTGGTTTGAAGGGCAATGATGCCAGTGAAATTACAGGGCAATTAGATAAACCATCTAATATCGCTGGGTGACGAGCGCAGCACAGAGCTAAGTGGTGTGGTACTCTGTTGTTATGGGCAAACGTACGAGGCGCACGACTTGCTCGTCTCGTCACATTATCTCGTAAAAAAAATATTAGAAATTTAGCACTATGTAACCCCACCCTTACGACACTTGTAGATGAAACGTTACGTTAGCGCCACATACAATTAAAGTCTCGATCAGTATCTGTTCGACGAAGAGTTCACCCCTTGGTGTCGTAATGCCATCGGACGAAAATAATTGCCGGCGAAGCGTACGAACTCAGAAGTTGACGGGGAGCGTATCGATATAACGATTCATTGACTCTACCTTTTTTGACGCGGATATCTATGACGTGTTGCCATAAGTTTAATGCTTAACTCGAGTTATTTAAGTATCGATAAGCTTTTATATCGAAATCGCAAATAATTGCGCAAACAATATCTCTCTTATTCGATTTTTGGCGTATTAGAATATCTTAATCTTTGATTTTTGTTTTTAGAAAATATTAGAAAAACACTTGTACATGATTTTCGATTTCAAATCCTTTTTAGCTTCAACTAAACTATAATTAACAATGCTTATTTTTTTTTTACTATCATGATTATATGTTTTTATTGTTATACTAGGATATCATGGATAGTTTTTCTCTCAAATTCATTGTTAATGAAAATAAATGTCATAAAAAGTTTATTCGAATTTTAACCAATTTTTATCTATGTAGACGATAGCTTTGCTACAGCAAAAGCGAATGAAAAATATCACTAATAATAAATCTTCATAAAACTCTGATGCCAAAATATATATTATATAATTACTAATACAATATAATTTGGCCTAATTTTAATTAAGAATTTTTGAAGAAATATAAGTTATTTTTAGTATGCCTGTATTATTCAACCGAAAAAATTACATTCTGCCTAATGTTGTTGGCAGTTAGTTACAGTACTAAGTAGTATCGCATTTAATAACATTATACAAGTAAAAATGCTTAAGTATTTTATTAACATCACAAAGAGAGTTTATAGCTACCAAATACAAAAACAACAAAAAAAATAAATTACGAACTAAATACTTTTTATGATACAGAATAAGTATGTTTAACAAAACGCTTTAAAGTTCTTCGGAAAACAAATTCAAGTTGAGGCATTAATTTATGACTATCATTATAACGTTAATAAAAAGTGTGACTTTAATATTTGTTTCCATATGTTTTGACCAATTATATGGTCAATATATGTAATATTTTGTACCAATTTTAAGTTACCATCTAACTGTACTGGATGTTCTCACAGCTGAACAAGTATGTTAGATTATTATTTAAATTATTTCAGAATTGAGTTTATTAATCAATTGGAAAATATTAAGGTAATCGTTTGGTTAAGCAACTATTTAATTCTAGTAATACGAATGTTAAATGCTGAAGCAATAAATATATTTTCAAACTATATATAAAGAAGCCAGTGATGGAAGCTAGCCAGAAGACTCACTCTGTAATGAAAAAAAATCACAGATTAAAAAGATAGCCTTATTCATCCAAAGCGCTCTGGTTTATCCTTGAGAACAAACGATAAGGAGAATGGGTAATTAGAAAGAGACCACCCACAACTAAACCTGTCGAAACGTGGACGTGCCCACAATGACAACTTTTTAAGCTTGAAGCGATTTGTTAGTAGCTTTAAAAAAAACTGCAAGTATCTTTCGCAACACATCATACGGTCACGACTTAAGTATGAAATAAGATTACATCTTTACAGTTCAAGTAACTACGTATTAAAGTTTTATTGGCGTCACAACGTGTCAAGTGAGCAAAAATCAAAAACGATTCGACATTACGAAATAAGTAGGTTTTCTAATTGGTAGGACTCTTGCAGAGTCCGACTTGGGGGGTACCACTGCATTGTCAGTTATTTTACCGCCAAATAGTAGTGTGTAAGCACTACTGTGTTACGGTTTGGTAAGGGCAATGATACCAGAGTAATTACAGGGCAAAGAGATAGACCATCTTATCTCTATAGGTAACGAGCGCAGCACAGAGCCTAGCACTTTCTGTTTGGTACTGTGTGACAGGCGTGACGTTTACCATCAGGCGCACGACTAGCTCGTCTCTCTCACATTATCTCCTAAAACAAATGATGCGACATCAGTAGAGGGGAAACTAAAAAAGTTGCGCAATCGAATAACACAAGCGCGTCGAGAGTCGTCTACATCCAGGGCAGATGTTATCAGTTGCGGAGAATAATATACCCATGAGCGATTCCCTTAATTTCGCAGGCCGAGTTAAGGGATCGATCCGCCCCGATCGCTAGTTAGCGATAACGTTTATGGCCCGACGCCGGCTCGCAAATAACGCGGTAACTTCTTTCTTTCGATCACGAACCGACGCGGCATTCGTGTCTCGATGTCAATTGGCTATAAGGTTGCGAACTTTGCCGAAGATACGGGCGTACACGAGACCGCAGTTTATTGTTGTTTCACTAGAGGCCAATGGAGGTTGTAAATGTGTTTCTTACGCCCGATGGACACGTGAGGAACATAAAATATGATAATTATCGCGAACAAAACACGATGTATAGCGGTGAGTTTTATTACGAAAAGTTTTTTTATGAGATTAGTTTTGCAAACAATAAATACGAAATGAGTCAACTTTGAATTTTGTTATGCTATAAAAATGAAAATTGATTTAAATGTCGTCTTATTTCAAATATCTTTAGAGTAATTTATAGTCGATGGGACTCTTGCAGTGTTTTACTGGGGCGATAACACTGCATTGCCATATATTCTGCCGCCTAGCAGTGGTGTGTGAGCTCACCTGTGTTCCGGTTTGAAGGGCAATGATGCCAGCGTGATTACAGGGGAAAAACATAGATCATCTTATATCTCTGGGTGACGAGCACAGCACAGCGCCAAGCACACTCTGTGTGGTACTATCTTGTTATGGACAGGCGTGACGCTTATCATCAGGTGCACGACTTGTTCATCTCGTCACTTAATCTCGTGAATAAAATGCAATTAATCCTATCTTATTATAAATATAATTTTACACAAAATCGATTTGTCAAAATGAATATTGTTTGTTATTTTTAAGTATGGACCCATTTTATGCCATTTTGTGTTTCGAGTTTCCGTTGTAAAAGTCCTAACAAACAGAAACTAAAAGTTGGGTGCATGTACGGAACGGCGTTGTTTTAATTCAGGGAATGGCTTCGCTATTGTGATATCGACATAGAATCTGAACTGTGCGCTATAGAAATAATACTGAGACTCAAACATTGCGTACTGAAACCCTATACAGAAAGAATGCCGGCCTTGCTCCGCCAATCAGAGGCGGCCTGAAAGGCTTATGCAGGATGGGGGAAGCTTTGTAGACGCACGTGTCATGTGCGGGGAGCAAACAGTCGTAGCCTCGACTGCTGTTTATAGTCCCTACAGACGTTGAATAAATTGAGATAAGAAAACCACGTGAGTACCGTTCATTACATTTATTTCATAATTCGGTAAATAAATATACCTTTACAGAATTATAATTAATAACAGCGCAAAAAAATCACTTTTAATTTTGTGTGTAATGACAATGAATTATATTAATGATGATTTGTATTTAAGATTATGTGATTTACTGGTTACTATATTGCACAGGTTAGTTAAAATGGATTAAATTCCTATAAACTACATTCATGACTCTGTAATACCTAAATAAGAAATACTTTGTAACAGAAAAATAGTAAATTGGTACGCTTCTAGCATGATATTTCTTTATTGATTACACGAATCAGTTGTATGTTTACGTAGAGAAAATTACGTCTTATTACAAGAGAAAACAACGTCTAAGTGTTTTAGTAAGCTATCGTGGTTTGAATTATTTATGATATTATTAATACTCATTACTATTTTGTTCATACAAACCCTTACAGTACGAACATTTACATCAAATATATACCATAAAATCGAAGACGGATTAGCGAGGATTAAAGATGATATCAGTCAAGCGATTAACAATTAATTACGTGTATTTACTCGAATTATTCAAACAAATAATACGGGTAATATAATCCCCTTGTTACGTACTGTTGACACAGCCACGCCTGTATTCGAAAGAGAATTCTTGGAACTTTGCTAAGCGCACAAACATTTTTGACGAAAAAGCCCTAATTCAGTTTTATTTAACCGCTTGTTAGAAGACGCAATAAAATTGGTGCAGCGGTCAGTCAATGTGCTTTGCTTCAGAGCGACGCTTTACAACGTTTAATGAAACGATTCCCGATGATCCAGCCGTCGTTTTGAGAATGTGGCCCACCCAAGCCAATCCACGAAGCGTGTAATGGGAACAAAGGGAGGGTCTGAAATTAGCAGCCGCATCCCGAAAGAGTGTAGGCTGGGCAAAAAGCGGACGTCAACCTTTATAATAAACACAGTGGCAGTGGGGTCTGAATTGTTGTGTATTACGTGAACTATCCCGCATTTTCCTACATACTTTAGGAAGAGCAATATCATTTGAGTTACTCGACAAATTAAGTTTTTTGTTTGATAACATAAATATTTTTGTTCAAGGATTACTACTAAGTATTTTCGACATTTATTATTACTGTATAGTTATAACTATATTGTATAATCTAGTATAGTTATAACTATAATATAGTATAGTTATAACTATATTGTTTATATAAAAATTTATATTAATCAAATAAGGTTTTATTTTTAAGTTAAGCAAAATATTAAAAATTTTATATCAACTTTAAAAAATAAAAGTTATCGCCTGGCTTCTGTATATGTTGCTGGCTTTTTATTTAAGATTTTTTTTTATATAATAGATAGTTTATAATCATAAATGAATGATTTATCTTCTCTTGCCTTATATTATACAAAAAAAATGCCGTTTCCAATAAAAAAAACTTCGCCGTTAAAAAAACTGAGATATAGAATAGTTAAATAGGACATGAAGAAGTCTGAAATTTATGTATACAAATTGAATACTTAGTTTAAAATAAGATTAGTATGTTATTAATAAATGAACAATTGCATTGTTTACTTTTATGATATCAACGTTACATAGCGGCACAAAAGGTAATCATGCAAATCTAGAATTAATACTTTTTTTACGAGATAAAGTGATGAGTCGAGCAAGTCGTACGCCTGATGGTAATCGTCACGTCTGCCCATAAAATCACAGTACCACACAGAGCGTGTTTGTCCCTGTGCTGCGCTCATCACCCAGAGATATTAGATGGTCTATCTTTTGGCCCTATAATTGCACTGTCATCATTGCCCTTCAAACCGGAACAAAGTAGTGCTTACACATTACTGCTCGGCGGCAGAATATCTGGCAATGCAGTGGTACCTCCCCAGTCGGACCATAGTAAATATAATGCGCATAATGTTTTGCGAAGCTGGCAGTAAAATACAGTACTCACACATTATTATATATTTTTAGAAATGCACTGTGTTTACAAATTGCTCAGCTCGGCGCTGCTCTCATCATCCAGAGACATGATATTGAAATGTAGTTTCTTTGAAGTGGAACACAAAAGTAGGCTTGCACATTGCTTGGTGGTATCAAAATTCTACAACATCTTTGAGAAATATTTAAAAACGGAATATAATCAACGATTTTTATTTCTGGCAAAGACGAACCGGAACATTGTGCAACGAGAATTAATATCCTGATACTTCAGCAGCGAAACCTCCCCGTATTAATAAAAATGCGATGCGGTACTCGTGCGGTATTCTTGAAGGTTATTCAAAACATATTTAAAGTTTAACGGTTCCGATACAAGCATTCGCACTCCAATTCTCTGAAAACTGTTTGAAAGTTGAGACATAACTACTTTCCACATCGTTACGCTCGCTCGTAACCTATAACCCGATTAGGTGGTTCTTGAATATTATTTCTAATTTATTATAATTTCAGCCCCCACCAGAAACTTATAATATGGCTGTGGCCCCGATTCTTTTTCGCTTTTTCACTGTACATTGTTTCGCGCAGCCCAATTTAATTATAAATGAAAGCAGTATTAAAGCTTTTGCAGATTTTCTATATACAAAGGCGAAAGTTTAATCACGTTAAAGCATAACTGACTGTAACTGTGTTATTTGGTTTCGCAATACGTTTCGCGATAAGAAATAGTTTTGCTACGCCACCGCGAAATATTCATAACGTAATATAACTTACCGTACGCTTACCATTTGTTAAATGTGTATTACATTTTGCTAAGAGGAGTTACTTCTATGAAATATTGTTGGAAAATTGTCTAATATCTTTTTAGAAAATTTAAATAAACATATGAGCCGTTACATAAAATCGCTAAAAAATTGCTTCATTTGTCATTTTATTATGTTATCCATAAATAATAAATCTCAATAGGCGGAAACTTTTGTGCTCATTTCTCCATCGCGTAATTATATCACACCTACATTCCAATCAGACTAGGAATAATCTAAGCCATTCTTATTTATAAGAAGAAAGCGGAAGTGTGTACGCTGATTTATTCTTTTATCACGTTACAACTGAGCATTCTATATTCAATATCATATACATAGCTCTAGTATTTGAGGAGACACAACAACATACACTAGTTTCTGTTCCAGAAAAAGTAAAAATTGAAAGGAACTCAAACCACACTTATAGTATACCCAAATAATATACCGAAGATGTAGTTAAAACTTATATAAGCAGCGACACTAATGGTATATGAAGACAATATGAATATCAGATCATCTTTAATAACCGAAACGCATTGGAGGAATGAAATTATCGCATCAAATCATGCAAAGGGGCAACAAAACGCGGAATTATATCATATGACAACATTATAACAAGAATATTATGTAACAACGCGAGAACGAATCCAAACAGAGCGCGCGATCTTATCTACATATTGATAAAATGGAATAAACTTGGAGCTCGGGCTTGCTTCACGCGTTGTCAGCCTGAATAAACTTCCAAATCGATTCCGCAGCTGAGAGTGACACTCCTGGATAAGGTTTACACGCCGCGTCGCTTCTAGATTTGCATAAAGG
Organism: Eurytides dolicaon deicoon; assembly: GCA_018247635.1. Classification (NCBI taxonomy): domain Eukaryota; kingdom Metazoa; phylum Arthropoda; class Insecta; order Lepidoptera; family Papilionidae; genus Eurytides; species Eurytides dolicaon. The sequence goes on along the minus strand of DWGO01001056.1, from coordinate 944 downwards.
AAGGCAAGACGAACACAAACAGCTATAGTTTTAGATTACCCGCCCAAGCATACGGAGCGTTTTCCACCTAGACCTTTGATACAAAACTAATTAAATCGATTCATTTTTTTAAAATTCTAACAACATGCACTAAGGAATATAATAAAGGATGGGCTTAGGTGAAATCATTGTCATGAAGTACATCTAGACTGGATAACTATGTATTTCTGGGACACCTAAGTTTCTTTGTCCCGGTTTGGATTTTAAATCGCAGAAAGTGCAATGACAGTTGCCGAAGCTACCGCTTAATACAATGTAATCACTGAGTTATATCTATTACATTTATTCATTTATATTTATATGCAGTCTTTTTGGTAGATCTAATGTATTTTAACTTAAAAAAATATGTTGTCAAAACTTCTATTGTACATGACGAGTTTTATATTACTTAATTTTGGATACAACCGGTTTATTAATAGTATATTACTAACATATAATATGTTATTTGTTATATCTATTACTGCACTGTCAGTTATTCCACCGCCAGCACTATGTACCAGCTTAAAGGCAATGATATCAGAGTAGTTCCTAAGCATAGAGATAAACCATCTTATATACAGCATACAATCAAGCAAATTTGATCTCATGAAGTTCGAAATACTATATTGCAGTGTAATGTTCATAATCAGGTGTATGGTTTGCTCGTCTTGTCTAATAGACATTGTCTATTATTTATTCCCTAAAAATTTCTTCATAGGATACATTTATTGCGTGATCATGACCATTCTCCTTATATTTCTTTTTGATTTATAAAATGGAGAATAAATTATATACTCAATGTCTGTTTTAATAAAATGAATAATTAATCATTTATATTAATATAATAAATGAAATTCTCTTAGCTTCGCTTAATATTTAACGTTTCGATAATAAAAGTGCCTACGAGTCTTTGTTCTGCTGTACAT
>DWGO01001055.1:0-10350 GCA_018247635.1 Eurytides dolicaon deicoon | reverse complement strand
GGTTTAATCTTTCTACGACTATTTATGCTTTATATACGACATTGATTTTTACATAAATATTTCGAAATCAATAGTTTTTTGGATCTGGTGCAAAGTTGCAATATTCGAGATACGACAAAATTGCTTTCTGCCGTCGATATATAAGCATTCACAGCTGAGTTGTATTTTTTTTTTCACCTTGTGCGCGCATCTATAATTATCCTTATCTACTCTGCGATGAGTAGATAATGATAATTATGATGATAAATAACAAAACTATTCCTTACATCGTCAATCATGTCAATGCAGATGCTTATTATTGTTTTAGCTACATGTAAAATCCTTACTATAATATTTATAAATCTGAAAATTTGTTTCTTTCTTCTTCTTGCTCGCAGCAACAGTTCGATATTTTAAGCATAGGTGTAGCTTGTGTTGCTATAATGTGTACCAATGCATTGCCAGTTATTCAACCGCCAAACAGTAGGTAGTGTGCAAGCAAAGCTGTGTTCCGCTTTGAAGGGCAACATCTTAAATTTCTGGGTGACGGACGCAGCTCGAAGCCAGGCGGGTTCAGTGTAGCAACGTGTTGTTATAGGCAGGAGTGTTGCTTACCATCAAGCGCACGACTTGCTCGTCTCGTCTCTTTATCTAATAAAAAAATACAAATCGTGGTTTCTATTATCACACGTACCAAGTTTTTGTATGATCCGTAAATAATTGATTCGTATTCTATCCGTGTGTAAATTGTTCTAACACGTATTGTTAGGACAATATCACAAAATAAGAGCAGCGTGTAGAAAGAAAAAACATTACAGATTTTAGTAGCAAAAATAGCAGAGTAAACATTGTTTACTCAAAATACAATCACAATTTTTTCCGAAGGTTTCCTTAATTTTTGTCCCTACAAAATTTTCCTGGAAGTTATACTAAAACGAAAAAATTCTTTTGAAATTGCAGGAAAAACCGGTACGTATAACAAATTGCTGTTATTTGAACCTAATGACGTGAATATGTCAGGCACGCATGCGCGCGTACTCGGAGTTTATTGGCCGTGAACGCAATGCACACGTCACGGTAGTGTTGTCCTATTATATAGCAGTCTACCTTACCTGCTATTTTAATTTTACATCAATATAATACTAATTCAACTCGTTTTTTGTCGTTGCCTATAATGTTATGTTATATTTGTTTATACATTCATATTATCGTATGAATATTAAAAATAAAAGTAAAACTATTAAGCTACTAATAAAAATTTACGCTAAACTGGAATCCACACGAGGGAAGCCATGTTTAAAGGAAATTATTAATTAAATACCAAATAAATGATAAATAAAAAATTACACATTTATTTTCAAGAAGAAACACCCAATTGACGACATTTATATACGGAGTTGTTGTTGAGTGAAATTGTATACTTTAGGTTAGAAGGCAGCTATCGATGTTCGGAATTAAATTGCATGGCCCGTTATAAAAGTACGATGCGAGATTTGCCATGTTACTCAAAAAATTCTTATATTATTCTACTATTGTATCTTTTAACTATTAGGTTATCAATAGAAACATCGCAGCTATCATCATCAAAACAACATGTTTACAAATAAATAACGTTATCGTTATTTACTCGTAAATGTGTTGTTCGCATTTAGATAACGAGGCATAAAGTTCTATGTCATATTTCGGTACTTTACTAGCAATATATTTCGTGCAGAGGTGTTGCAAAATCTTAAAAAAATACTTGCCATATTTTCTTATATATCGCTTTAATGTATGGGATCTATGAAAATTTCTATGCGAAAGTAATAATCTATGATTTCAATTATTATATATTTAAAATATACACTTCATTATTTACAGCTGATGTCTTAACGTACTAATAAAAAGCTATATTGTGGATGTAGCCATCACTACTTCGCGATGTACTCGTATGTTGAGTGCTAATCCCACTGACAGTTGCGTTCATGATGTTGTGAAGTGGGAACGTACTATCGCGTTGCGAATTAAATTCAAATCGGACGCAGTGGCGGGGGGTGGAGGGCGATGATAGTGACCCACAGCTCGCCAGTGTGGGTGTGTCCAGTGAAAGCCGTTGCGTCAGAGATGAAAATCGCGACGCGGTCGTCGGGATACGGCTGACACACATCGGATATGGCGTTCGCTTATTACCGGTCGAGATACGGGCGGGCGGTCATTCGTCGCTCGGCAGCCGACGCGACGTCACTAGTCGAGCACGGTCGCCCTACGTGATTTATTAATACGTTAAGAGAATGTTGACGCTTCGCTCTTCTCGTCTGCTCCCGCTGTATCCCGTGTTAGGGCTACTGGGTGCCTACGCCAACGCCTTGGCCTCCGTTCGCGTTTGCAATTCGTCGATCTATTGCGGCGGTGACCTCCTCCACAGGGTGCAGCTCGCGCGCATCTTCGATGATTCGAAAACCTTCGTCGATCTCAAACTTACGTATACGGAGAATGAGACGCTCGCCGACTACGCGAAGCTTATCCATGACACCCAACAGAATCCAACTAGAGATCAGATAAAACAATTCGTCGATAAGCACTTCGAAAATTGCAGAGAGCTGGAGAACTGGAAACCGCCTGATTTCGACCCCAATCCACCGATCCTGAACCGCATCGCCGATCCCAAGCTGAGAGCGTTCGCAAAAGAAGTGATACGCATGTGGTCCGTGTTAGGACGTAAAGTGAATCCCGACGTAAAGCGGAATCCCGGACAATACAGTTTCATTTACGTGCCGAACGGTTTCATCGTCCCAGGGGGGCGATTCAAGGAATTGTACTACTGGGATTCCTATTGGATGGTGCGCGGGCTCCTGCTAAGTAACATGAAGGAAACCGCGCGCGCCATGATCGAGAATCTCCTGTACCTAGTCGAAAAACTAGGATACATACCGAACGGAAACAGAATTTACTATCTGGGGAGGAGTCAGCCGCCACTTCTAGCGGCGATGGTCGCGAGCTACTTCGCCGAGACCGGCGACCTCGGCTGGCTGGAGCAACATATCGGAACCGTGGAAAAGGAGTTACAGTACTGGTTGGACAATAAAAAGGTGACCGTGGAAATGAACGGCAAGAAGTATCAATTGCTTCGCTATTTATCGGACACGACCTACAAGGGCCCGAGGCCCGAGTCTTACTTCGAAGACTATGTACACGCCCGCGACTTGCCCAACGAGGAGAAACGAGAGGAGTTCTACACGGAGATAAAAAGCGCTGCCGAAAGCGGCTGGGATTTCTCCACCAGATGGTTCGTAACTGCCGGCGGTGATACCATCGGGAACATAACAGACGTTCACGCCAGCTGGATTATCCCGGTTGATTTGAACGCGATATTCGCCGGGGCCTTAGAGCACGTGGGCAACTTCCGCAATCGCCTGAAAGACAGACGTGCGGCGCAGAAGTGGTGGAGTCTAGCCAAGTACTGGCGGACCGCAATACAGCGCGTCCTTTGGGACGAGGCGGACGGCGTTTGGTATGACTACGACTCCATGGCGCAGGCGAGAAGGAGGCACTTTTACCCGAGCTGCGCCACGCCTTTGTGGACCAGAGCTCTCGAAGACTACGATGCCCCGAGACATGCGTCGCTTTTGGTCAGATACCTCCTATCCTCCGGCGCCCTGGACTTCCCTGGCGGTATACCCTCGTCGATTTTGAACTCGGGAGAGCAGTGGGACTATCCGAATGCGTGGCCGCCCACCCAAAGTATCCTAATCGGCGGCCTAGACAGTAGCGGCGACGAAGAAGCGAGACGACTAGCAAAAGAGCAAGCTGTTCTGTGGATCTGCGCTAATTATATTGGCTATAGCACTTGGACAAAAATGTTTGAAAAGTACAGTGCAGTGCAGCCGGGTCACCACGGAGGCGGTGGAGAGTACGAAGTGCAGGACGGCTTCGGTTGGACCAATGGCGTAGTACTGGAACTTCTTGACAGATACGGCAATGAACTATTTATTAAAGATCATCTCAAGACATCACTGCCCTACGTCCGACAGATACTATAGACATTTCATTATGCCTAGAAACATCTTATGAGTCAACCAAATTTTCTTTTCTATAGTATTGGTTATTGTTCAATGATATTTAATATCTATAAAACAATTTTACGAGAGTGTAAAAAAAACAAATGCAGTTTCTGTATAATTCACGATGGCTTAAAGGAATATAAATCAAATTTATATTTGAAAATGTAAAAAATAGAACGTCATAATTATTTTTTTTAAATGGTTAGCTTAATTGACCGAATAATATATTTATTTTTGACACTATTTTTACTCGTGGAGAATAGTATTTTATTGTTGTATTATAAAAAAATAAACATTGTGATGAAATCATTAATGTTCTAAGCTAGCTAGTTCGTAAGTTAAATGTGATATTGACGTTATAGCATTGTGTGAAGGACCGGAATAGTTGATTTTAATAAACGATCTGTTATTTTATTACATTATCCAATTGAGTTCTTTTTTTTTTGATTCGGTAAGCAAAAAGCAACTTATGGTAAAATTTTTCCTTTCTGTTTATCTTCTCTAACCTACTATGGGCTTATATTCTATTCTATTATATGCTACTATATATAATCTGAAAAAATGAAGTGACTGGCGAGAAAAATAATGTCAAACGTGGGGTTTGTATGACACTTTTTATGTAATTCTCCATTTCGGAATAAAATTAGCAAAAAATTATAACCATTGATATCAAACACTATAAGTTTGTTTTATACTTATTACTTATAATATACTTATACTTATTACTTATAATAAGTATAAAACAAACTTATAGTGTTTGATATCAATGGTTATAATTTTTTGCTAATTTTATTCCGAAATGCAGAATTACTTAAAAAGTGTCATACAAACCCCACGCTTGACATTAACTTTCTCGCAAGTCACTTCATTTTTAATGAATAATACTATGTTAATTGTAATGTATAAAAATTTAATACAAGGTAGAATATTGAAGTAAGAGTCTACGTCAGTTTTATAAAATGGATCAAATCAATTCAAACCCCCATTATTTATTGTTTAATTTATTGCATCTTAAATGTAAAAATGTATCTCTATGCCCAGTAATAAATAGGATTACCTGATTTTGCGCTTCAAACCAGAACACAGTAATGCTTGCAAATTACTGCTTGGCATTAGAATAACTAACAATGCAGTGGAACCACCCCAGGACTCGGACTTTGCAAAAAAAACCCAACACTTACAAGTTAGTCGTGAACAATGTCTATAATTGGGAGACAGAGTTAAAAGGAACATGATATAACAAAACAGTAGCAACACTCACAACAGGTGATAAAACAATAGGAACACTCATAACCGGTGAGGAAACAAAGGAATAGCAACACTCACAACACCCAAAGCGTTCTCAGCGTTCTCCTCATCATCGATTTTCTCCCTCCTCACCCGTAGAGGCTCAACCAGCAACTGGGAATTTTCATTGATCACTACAGCAACATCACCATTCTTATCGAGGAACTCAAACTTGAGGGGTGCAGCATGGACCAGGACTTTGTGGCCTTGATTATTCAACAGAGTTAGTTTACCACCTTCATTTGATATAAGTTTCAATCTGAAACAAAAAAACTGTGTTTGCTGGTTTTTTTTTAGAGAAAGTGACGAGGCGAAAAGAAGTCGAGCGCCTGATGATAAGAAACACGCCTGCCCATAACAACATAATGCCACTGCTTGGTCCAAAGTCAAAGTCAAATTTTTTTTATTCAAAATTGGATTGGTTTACAATCTCTTTGACGTCAATATAGATAAATTTTATTTTGGCAGTTGAATAACTGGCAATGTAGTGGTACCTCCCCAAACCGACTTTACAAAAGAGTCCCACTACTTAGATAATGGTAATGACACAACAAAAAATATTTTGAGGCGACAAAATTTTTAATATTACTCTTTTAAACGTTAAAAATTGTTATTTTTAGGTCGTTGTTTATTGTGAGAAGCATTTGCCAAAAAAATTGTAGTATAGCGCTTGCCACTCACAGAGATTAGATGGAGTAATTAATAGCAGAAGTTGCCACTCACAAAGACTAGATGGAGTAATTAATAGCAGAAGTAAAACAGAATTCTGTATCCACTAATATATCTAATTAAAAAAGTGTCAATTAAGTGTTCATAGAGAAAAGTTGTAAAAAAAACAAAACCATACCATTAAATTGTTTTTATCACTACAAGTCAATTTTCCTATTAAATATGGCATCTGAAAAGGCGACATTACTTTTTTAGAGTCGTTCTTTTGAACTTTACATACTTATGTTTGAATGTTTCCATTTTCCCTCATAACTCATAAAGTAATAAACTTAATCTTTTCTAGTGGTAGGGCTCTTGAAGAGTTGGACTGGGTCGGTACCACTGCATTGCCAGATATTCTGCCACCAAGCAGTAGTGTGTAAGCACTACTATGTTCCAGTTTGAAGGGCAATGATGCCAGTGAAATTACTGGGACTACAAATACAAAGAGATAGACCATCTAATATTTTGAGTGACAAGTGCAGCACAGAGCTATCTCTGTGTTTTAGGTACTGTGTTTGTTATGGGCAGGCATGCCGCTCACCAGCAGGTGCATGACGTCTCATCACTTTATCTCATAAAAAAAATCTTAATAAATTTAGGGCATAAAAAATTTTCAAACAAAAAGATACAGTATGTAATAAATATAATATACTTCTTTACTTCATTGCAAATGAAATCTATATATCTTTTTACTCTATCAAAGAATGTACTAGTCCCATATTTATTGTTACTCATAGCCACCTTCAAATCAAAATGTTATGCCATAAAATATATAAAAGTGATATCTTTTTAATAGATTAACTCACCCATCAGCTTTTGGTTCGCCATTCAATGCTAACTGTGTCCTGTATCGAGGGTACAGGGGTTCAGCCTCATCAAGCTCAATCCTGAATGTGCCATCAACTAGAGCTGACAGCTTCAAGGCATACCTCCACTGCAACAAAATATTTATTATATTGAAACAAAATAAATAATTCAAAATTAATATAATGTGTAGCACAAAATCTTTTATTTATTATAGCAAACATTGACAACAAAGAGATAAAAGATCTGATTTGATCATATGAAAAAAGTTATAGAAATCTTGTTTTCAATACTATTTACTTTTATTCTAAGTTACTAAATTATTATACTAAATGCATTGCATGTTAAACAGGTACCGTATAAACAACTTATACACTAAGAAATGTTGTTATAATATTATGCATAGTAAATGAAGGTATATTTGATGACAAAAAAAACTTTGATAATATTCAAACTAAATTAATCAAATATAGTGAAATTTACTATTGGGCACATTCATATAAAAACTAATAATGCAAATAAAATAACTTGAAATGTAAGTATAGGCAAAGCAACTTGAGTTACCTTATAATAATTGTATTGGAAGTATATGTGATTTCATTTCATTTAATAGAACAACAAAGATTACAAATGTCCATATAAAGATCAAGGTAAAACAATAAAGCGCATGTGCTAGTAATAATTTCTGATTAGTTAATTTCGTAATGTAATAAAATATATTAATAATGTAAATTCTTCAAGAGGTATAAATTATATAAAGATAATAACAAATATAAACAAAGGAATTGAGTTAAAATTGTATAAAATAAGAATGTAACGTAATTGAAACAAAGGATTGTCAAACCAAGTTTTTATGTATAACCTTTATTTTTTCCATTTCTTTCATTAGCCACTTGTATTTTTTTATTTTGATTAAAGTTGTAACAATTTATTTTTACAAAATACAAGTTCAATTTTTTTTGTGATATATTGTATGGTTTGACAAAGCAGTATACAGTGGATTGAGATTGTTTTATGACATGAAATTTAATTATTTTATTCAAATAAATTTAAGAGGAAACAATGTCCAATTACTTGCAAGCAAAAATGGGGCATTTTAAGTTTAATTTAAAAATATAAAAAGGGTTAACATTGCATCCTTATAAGTTTAGAATAAATGTAAGATGCAACATGGTTTTTATTAACAATTAAATTCTTACCAGTGGAACTTTATTTTCGGCTTCAGTACTGACAGTCGTAACCTCAGCAGACAAGACATTTCCATGGACAAAGACAGAGTCCACATTCAGAGTGTACTGTGATTTTTCTGGCTTGAATGGTCTCAGTCGCTTACAAAAACCCGATTGATCACATGTTTTGAAGTTGTTCCTGTCAACTCCAAGGACACCGATAATCGCGAAAATTAAGACCACGAGAAGGCCTAGCGTATTCATCCTGTAAAAAGTACAAAAAATGTATTTAAAATTGTCTTTGATGTACAAAGGCCGGTTGACAATGACACTGAAAATACCAGAATTTCAAATTTACCTGTCTGGTAGATTGTCTAGGACAGAGACGATACTCCAATTTACATATAATTGTTATATTCTACAAATTCATTGCAAATATTAGACACAAAACGCTAATTTCATTCTAATAAACGCGATAAAACACACGCTTACGTTACGTGGAGAAATTTAGTTTGCCTGTTGTCGATTGCCAATTTTGACAAAAAATTTGAATGTTGCTAGACTCAAAACCCTAAATTTACCATATATTTTCATAATTAAACGGTACATAGATTAATAAATTGTTATCTATAAGTATAATTCCTAATATTAAATCCGTGATGAAAGAAACTCTTTCGCGAGTGCATAGATTTTTGCACATTTAAATATAATATTAATGATTTAATACAAGCTCGAGCTTCCGACTTGTTAGATAATGAAACGTCAACCCAAAAATATCAAGAGGAAATGTTATCGCCGGCTTTTCAATGCGCACAATTTTGTAAAAACATCGTTCGATTGCCCACGTTAATTATTGATTTTAAATCAAGCCGTGCTTATTCTTTAATCAAAATGACTACACAAGCTAAGTGGAAGGTTGAAAAAAATCGTATTCTTAATTTGCCGTTGGACGAAAAAAGAAAACTTTATAGAACATGCGAATATATAACTTTAGATAACATCTATACTTGGTCTAAACATGCAAAGGAAAATGAACATATAAAAACCAAAATCCGTACCCAAGATGACCATAACGAGTTAAAAAAATTAAAAATCGATCCTTCCAAGAATATGAAACTTGCTGAAAGAGTGTCTATTTACAAAGGAGATATTACAAAGTTGGAGGTAAGGTTCTAATTTGTCAGATAATAATAGTTTCATTCATTTGTTAACTATTAACTTAAATACAATTTTAAGATTTTCTTCCATATTAACATAATTTTTTTTTTAGATTGATGCCATTGTTAATGCAGCAAACTCACGCCTTAAAGCTGGGGGTGGTGTTGATGGTGCAATTCATCGGGCAGCAGGTCCATTACTCCAGGTAATATACATATCTAGCACCGTTTTCTTAATAGTATATATTAAAAAAAGGAAAGTGGGTGGAGCAATATGAGAAACTAAGACTAAAGCTAGAGTGAACAGAGTTTTACTGAGCTAATACATTATTCATTTATGGTTGAACCACCACTACCCTATGGTAGAATGACAGTCAAGCGCTAGCCAGATTGTTGTACAAAAACTTACATACTTATTTTACAAAATTACATATATAAAAAATATATACTCATTCAATTAAAATTTACTATTATGTTAAGAATGAACTAATTCAATTATTCTTTAAACAATTCTTAGAAAAAAGTACATTATTTATAAGATGCTAATCAAAAGTAATAAAGATATAAAATAATTTTGCAACTGCTCTTTTACATTGTTTTTTGTTAGGATGAATGTAACTCACTTGGTGGATGTCCTACTGGAGAGGCAAAGGCCACAAGTGGATATGACTTGCCAGCTAAATGTAAGTAATTGCTATTCATGAGATCTCAGTATTTGTTTGTAGTTTCTCATCAGATGGAAAACAAAAATCCATCACTGATTTTGATTATAATAATATGTGGAATAATTTTTGAATGAAACCTTTCAACTCTAACATGCTTTAATATAAATGAAATTAACTCAATTGGTATTTAAACATAAATGCATGTTTTGCCAAATGAATGAAATGTTACATCGACACAAGATGTATTTCAATGTAAATAATAATTATAATCAAGTGTTAATTAGAAATTGATCAGTTAAATGAAACAATGTTTTATAAGCATAACTGTTTTATTGTTGTTAAAAACATTGTATATGTAGTAACTAAATGCATTGTTAATTGGTTAATAATTTAACAAGATATTACTTTTTAAGAATGATTTATTTAATACCTCTTTTACTATAATGGCCATTAACTTCTGTATGTATGTATGTATGTATATATGTTTGTATGTATTTATATATGTATGTATGTATGTAGGTATATTTATATATATTAT
>DWGO01001054.1:0-10352 GCA_018247635.1 Eurytides dolicaon deicoon | reverse complement strand
CATGTTTATGTTAATAGTGTTAGAGTTAATAAACATAAGAGTATTTAGTGTCACAATTAGAACTGCAAACTTGCAATTTCAAATTAATCTTTCATAATTATGAAAGATTAATTCGAATTATATTTTGTAAGAAGTATAATAACTATATTTATGTATAATGGCAGTTACAATTTTGCCTTTTAACAGAGCACGATTACTTACGATTTCAAAAAATGATGCATGAAAGAGGGTGGTTCTTGAACCTGTTGTCACTTCAATTAAAGCCATATGCAGTAAATACGCTGAGTAAGAGACTCTAGATGGTACAGTCCAGCCTTTCCATTCTAGCACCGGTCTGTATAAATCTGAAAATATTTTCTTATGTAATGAATTGCAACAACTTTCACCACTATATATGTATGTACGTTTATACATATATAGTTGTACATTTTAAGGGGGAAATTTTCGTTTGGAGAATTGCCCAGATGTTAAACCGGGGTCTAACCAACATGCATGAGTAATTAAAACTAAATTGAAGCCATCAAAAATAATCCATTTTTAATCGCAAGGGATAATGCGGTATGAAATAAAGTTTTTTTCGTATCTAGAATTATTTACCAATCATACATAAATTGCATATCGGTTGCAATGGTTAATTATAGTCGATGTAGCTCAGAACTTGGTTAAGAAGAAGCATGCAGTTTTTTTAGGAAACTAATTGAGGAACTTATAGAACAAATTGCATGGCGGACGCTTGATGGGAAATGTCATGCCTACGCATAACAGAATAAAGCTGCTAAATCCAGCGTTGCCAGAAATAAAGTTTCAGTAGATGTGTTGTTCATCTTTATTCTTAATAATTAACATGCCATGCCATCACAGCTTGGTGGCACTATAACAGACGGACAGATTCTGCAGAAATTTCAAACAATTTACACTTGTCGGTGGTAGAGCCACGCACCAGCTCCAGTTGCTGCCGTATTAGAGCTGGCTCGATCCGGGTTAGTACCACGACCTAACAGAAAATCGGCGTGAAGCGAAAGTATTCATACTTCCGCCGTGAATGAGATGGCCGGTTGCAAATACCGTCCCCCCTTCCCTCTCCAATAAAAAATTCCCCACCTTAAAGGTCGGCAACGCATTCGCAAGTCCCGCGATGTTGCGAATGTCCATGGGCGGCGGTAATCGCTTACTATCAGGTGAGCCGCTTGCCCGTTTGCCTTCCTACGCCATAAAAAACAAACTATTTATAGTATGTAATTTGGTAGTCATAGAACCACATAAAAGGCGAAAAACAAGACAATTAGCTCAAAACTTGCCTATTTTTGGCATACAAAAAATTTACAAAGTGAACAACTTTTCATTCTCTTGACCAATCAATACTAAGACCCAATTTAACAATATTTGACTTGATATCTTTTATTTACGCAATAAAAGATATTTTCCGGAACCGCTCTGTATTTGAATTCCATTGAAATACTATAACATCCATTAAATAGATTAATTTCGTAGTTGGTAAATGTATAAATATTGCAAAATGTAATGATGTATATACTTTTCTAATTTGCTAATAATATTATTAATTAAGGTCATGATAATATTTTAACTTAGTACTAAGAAAGGAGAGTGATTTACAACGGATAAGCGGATTTTTACCAACTCGGAAACTGATGTTTTGTTAAAATATTAAAAACCATCACAGTTTTATTAATATGACAACGGATTTTGTTATTTCCTTTTCCTAAAGTAATAAGTTATTTTAATCGACATAAAAAATATGATCAACAATTAAATTGCATAAAGTGGCATGAATCATTAGAAATGTTTTACTTACGTTAAAATTAAATAATTTAACATCAAGCCACCTAACAATTGTTGTATTTGTTGTATTTTTAGCGATATTTCTTACGAAGCGTTTCTAGGCTTGCTAGCCTGGTTTGAAGGTGAAATGAGTCACTTTAATGGTCAATGTTACAAAGTGAAAAGTGTCAGTTACATAACGTTCCGCTGATGGTCGTTAAATTATGCGAGCTATTGAAACCGGTTAAAGGTGTGGGTTTTTGTTACTATGTGTTCTAGAAATTTCACACGATCCATCCCAAATTAAAAAACAAAAACTAGTATAATTTTTTTAATTAATCAACAACCACTAGCTTTTCCTATTTTGGCTAGTAGTAGTAGCTCTATTGCAGATCTAGCAGAAACATTTTTACAGTATTTTCAATTAAAACAAAACTAGCAAAGCCAGTAAGCCTGTCCATAACAACACAACGCCACAAAAATTTCCTTGGCTTTGTGGTGCGCTTGTCACGCAGATATTTAATGCTATATAAACATTGGCCTTCAAACCGGATCACAGTAGTGCTGTCATATTACTGGCAGATTCTGAGTGAGTCCTACCAATTAAATATATGCAAAGAACCCTTTGTTTCGATTTTCAATATTTAGACAGTTTTACCACCTTATCTTACCACTGCGTTGCCAGTTATACAACCGGCAAACAGTAGTGTGTGAGCACTGCTGTTTTCCGGTTTGAAGGGCAAAAATTCCAGATGGGCATAGAGATATAATATCTTAAATATCTTGGCGACGGGTGCAGCGCAGGACCAAGCAAGTTCTCCGTGGCACTATGTCGTTATGGGCGGGCGCGTCGCTTACCATCAGACGCACGCTCGGCTAGTCAAATTATTTAATAAAAAAAATATGTTACTGTACCTAGTACGTATGTACTTATATACTATTATTATATAATAATTGTAATAAGTAATACTTACTTTCTAATTTGAACACCATTCCTAATATGAGAAAGAACATCATAACCCCAACTGCAAGCTTCAATACGCTGGAATATATGGCTGTGAGGACCAACGGTGGAGGCGGCATACCGTCCATGTAGAAAACTCTATTTAGTAATATAATTCCAATTAAACCAGGTAAAATTGCCCAGTATAAAAATCTGTACTTCTGAAACGAAGAAAAACGATAATGCTAAAAACAATAATATCCGTAGAAAAAGAACCAATTATTAAAAAATTATAAGTATTTAATGTAAAAATAGATGACCTGTTTGACAATTTCAAAATCATCCTGACGGTCATTCATTTTTGATTATGCAAAATTTTAGCCGAAATTAATCAGCTAAAATCAAATCTAAGTTTTTAAGAACTCTCGAGTTATGTGGATCGATAATAATAATATTAATAATAACAATATTTGTTTAAGAATGGTGCTTATACGTAAGATGAAAATATTATATTTGATCACAAAACTGGCCTTGTAACCCCCATAATAAATAATATCAAATATAATATTCTGATAGAATTTGATCATATTGTTTATGTACCTTTTTTAGCGCTGTCCTAAATAGTAATTAACATCAAAAGTTGCAGCATTAAGTTAACATCAGAAGTTCCGTCACTTAATTTTAATTACTAAAACTAGTAATTAAAATTAAGCGACGGAACAAGTAAATCGTGTACCTGATGGTCAGCAACACGCTTGCACATTAACGTACAGTGCCAAATAGATTTTTGCGCTACATTTAAAAATTAATTGAATCTGCCCTGCGCTCGTTATCCAGAAATATGAGAACGTATATCTTTATGTTAAGCAATAGCAATATAAAAACAAAACGCTGGATAATTTGCCCTTTAAACCGGTACTCACTTGTGCAAGCACACTGTGGTTTGACAGTAAAATAACCATCAATACAGTAAATTTGAAGAATATTAGGAGACATAGAACTAAAGTTGTTATTTATTATGTCCTTAAGATTGCCCTGGATGGTTATAAGTATCTAAGAACTGAGGAAGAAGAAGTGACTTTAAAAATCTTGTGTAGTCAACAAATTATATAAATCTATATATAGATGAAAGATTATGATTTTTGGAATTTTGATGCTAAATAATTAGCAATTTTATAAATGGTAGGACTCTTGCAGAGTCCGACAGGGGCGGTACCACTGCATTGCTAGATATTCTGCCGACAAGCAGGGCAATGATGCCAGAAAAATTACAGGGCAAAGAGATAGACCATCTAATATCTCTGTGTGACGAACGCTGCATAGAGCCAAGCACCCTCTGTGTGGTACTGCGGTGTTATGGGCAGGCGTGAGGTTTACCGTCAGGTGGCACCACTTGCTCGTCTCGTCACTTTATCTCGTAAAAAAAAAACTTAGATATTTACCTTGTATGAAGAGATATTGAAACGTTTCTTCTGAAGTGTGTATATGAGACGACCGAGATTGATGCCAATGGTGAAACCGATCAAGTTGACGTGCCCTCGCTTATAACCGTTATTGAAAGTTGGATCTTTAATAAAAAAGCCTCGTGTTGCTCTGGAATTTAAAACAGTTACGTTACGTTTACAGTACAAAATGTTATTCAATTGTATCTTTCGTTAATGCATATACTGAATGTTACAAAAAGGGTGTGTCAAGCCGAATGAACTGAACACTCTATCTGACACAGAACCTCTGTGTAAATTTTCAGATCAAAAATCAATACCTTACAAAAACAGTCAAATAAAAATGCAAAGTTTTCAATTCTGCTCTAAATCTATTGCGTCACAACACTAGGGGGTTCATTAGACGTAGTCGGTATATTGAAATATGGTATCTTTTTCAAAGTGGTGCCGTAACATTTGATAAGAAAATACTAGAAATAAAAATAAACTTGTAACACCTAGATTTCGTCTCCAAAAGGTGAACAAGTCCTTCATGAGCATATGTATATGCATGTTTAATAAAATTCCACAAAACATTTTGGACCTGCCATTTGAACGGTTTAAAATGAAAATAAAAAATGCATTATTGAATAAAGCCTATTATTACTCGGTAACAAAGTTTATGTCAGACCAAAATGTGTGGAATGAATTTAATTGACCCATATGCGGAATATCTATTATAATGTAATATTAAATATTGTACATCATTCTTAAAAAAAAGCAACTGTTGAGTTTCTTGCCGGCTTTTCTCAATAGAGCTGCATTACGAGCCGGTGGTAGATTCTTTTCGGACTGACATTGACTTATTACACTGACATTTAAAAATGTGACGTTTCAAAAGTGCTTATAATAGCCTACTAGTATAAAGAATTTTTTGAATTTTAAATTGACCTACTGTCATACGAGTACAACGTAATTCCAACATGCAGCATTAGTTATATGTCATAATGCAATTATTTTTACAACGAAGTAATTCACTATATGTAATAATTAAAATTGTTCATCACATTAATAACACGGACAAATTAGTATAACAACCTTTTGTGCTGTTATAGTAATTGATGTTAGACGGGGGAATTTATTGACATTTTTTATAAGTCAAGTGACAAGGTGAGTAAGTCGAATGTCTAATGTCAAGTACGTACTGGCCCTCAGTTACTCGTAGCCAGTCAGTGTATTAAACTTTGCTTAATCCTTAATAAGTTTTTCTTTTTTACGAGATAAAGTGACGAGACGAGCGAGTCGTACGCCTGATGGTAAGCGTCACGCCTGTCCATCACAACACAATACCAAACAGAACATACTTGGCTCTGTGCTGCGCTCGTCACCCAGAGATATAAAATGGCCTATCTCTTTACCCTGTAATTTCACCGGCATCATTGCCCTTCAAACCAGAAATGCTTACACACTACTGCTTGGCGGTAGAATAACTGACAATGCAATAGTACCGCCCTAGTCGGACTCTGCAAGAGTCCTACCACTTATAAGTACCCAGATATATGATATGGTATTTCTATATGGCCAGTCATATGTCTGGGATCGTCCCCCTTTCAATCGAACAACAATATCATCTTCCTGTTTGGTGAAAAATTAACTACAAATGGTAAGTTATTTGCCCTGCCTATACTTCCAAAGAGTGTTACGACTTATATGAAATTACTTGATGATTTGTTAACACTTGTTAATGTACTTACATTCTTTGTGGTTTTTAATATTTTTGTCATTTAAATTCTTTATCCTCGTCATATAGATTATGTGACAGAATAAAACTATTTTTTTTCTTGTAAGGGACCCATTGATCATAACAGCTCAGCCTCACTTAATATTTTAAGCTTCCTAAAAAGTTTTAAACTCTTACGAGTAGGCGCCTAGGGATATAGCTTGGTCTAATTGCCCAGATATTTCTCTAAACACATTGCTTTTCAACTAGAATAAAACAATTCTTGGTCATTACTGCTTTGAAGGATAATAAGAAGTAATGCTGAGGCAGATTCTGCAAAAAATACGTAAAATAAAAATAAAACAAAAGCTGAGCTTCAAAAAAAAGATTATTATTTAAAAAAAAAACGTAAAACAAGGCTCCTTAAAAAAATAATAAGTTATGTAGAAAATAAAATATTTCTATCTAGCGTTAGACGTGTAACTTTTTTGACGTTATAGGATATTTATATTACTCGTAATAACGTAAGGTTCAGAAACTTATTCAGTTGGACAGATAAAGAAACATATTACTCTTAATTCATTTTATTAATGCAAATACTTCACATTGGTAAAATTAAACTTATTAACGAATTTCTATTCAGTAGAATCAGTATATGGTTTCTTATGCTTACGCAGTACTGGCGTGCTTAAATTTATTTTATTATTTATAGGCTCCGGAGCAGGTGGTAGTACTCAACCGTGGTCTATTAAAATTCAGAACGGAACACCAATACATCCTAAATATAAATCGCGAGGCTATCGAAATAAAATAAAAACATCCTATAAAAAGGTATGTATTATGTAATTCTATTATATGCATCCTCTCTTTTTGTAGCTAATGGCTGAAGCGGTCTTTGAATAACTGATGGCCAAGTAACGCTCAGCGGAATACTTAAATAAGTTTAAAGACCATTTTATTCCTTTTAACTAACTCCCTTATGAATATTCATAAACATGCTAAGGCTACGGGATGAAAAAAGAACGATACAGATTATTCCCATTTTTTTTAATCTATAAATCCTTTTTACATTTAGAAAAAAAAATTAAATTAAACTAACTTACAGATCTTATCGAAATTTAATTTACTTTTGTTTTACCGATTTTATTGTGAAAACTGCATAAAGTTTTCAGAATTATATTAATTTGTTTCATTTAATAATTAATAGTGTTCGCGTCACAAGAAATGATTACTTAAATGACAATCTGTAAAATGCTAAATAGAATTATATTATATATGATGGTATAAAGTAATGAGTTTAAGGACATTATACTTGACATCATAAAATGAAGCTATTTACGGATTTTATCGTGTTTATTTTAAATTTAACTTCCCGACGTTTCAAACACTTTACAGCGAACAGTTTACTAACACACCCTTGAAGGTCCCAACCACTACGTAAGATTTGATAAACCACAAATCCTCGCAAAAGAACATCTCCAACTTTATAATGCGCAAGTCCGGCCGCACATGGGATACTCATCTCTGGGCTGGGGTACCCCAATAGGAAGGAGCCAGCTCTTTTTGACCGCATCCAACGTAGAGCTACTCGAATCGTCGACGATCAAGACCTTTCCGATCGGCTTGATTCCTTGACCCTACGCAGAGAAGTTTCATCTCTCTACGTATTGTATAGAATGTACTTACTATGGGGAGCGTTGAGAGGAATTTTTTGGACTTATATCTGCTGCGAAATTTCGCCACTATGCAACGCGGCAAACAGTCAGATACCATAGCTTCCATCTTGATAGCTGGCAATCCACCACCGTGTACTTCTCACGGCATTTTCTGCCTCGCACAACAAACATTTGGAACAAGTTGTCTCCAGCGGTATTTCCGGACCGATACGACTTAGGGCTCAAGAAGAGAGCCTATTCCAACGCAACCTCATCCACGCTATGTCAAACAACAATGTGAGAACGGTAGGAGTGGATTAAAATGTTCCTCTATTAGTCGAAAGTTTGTTATTTACCTTTGATATCATATATAATAATGTATAAAATTGTTTAAGAAATCCCCTCATATGGATCTCTAGTTCAGTGAAAAATGTAGAAAAACGATGCTGTAGATTTGTTATTTCGTATGCAATGTAAACAATTTGAAGTAACAAAAAATGTTTACTATTAAATTGGAAATAAACATTAAACGTTTGGGCGCAGTTTTAACTTATTTTGTATTTTAAATCCACGGACTTCGATACTATAGTTTGCAAGCTGTTTAATCTGGCGCGTCAATTTGAAAGGCAATAGGGCATTGTGCGGACACCAGCCAACGCGATAACGACCTCATGCGCTAGGCCTGCTTATTTGTTGGCGACCAAAGACCAAAAGCGAAGCATAATAGGGAAACTCTATAAGCGAATAAAAACGATTCACTGCCTTACAGCAGCAAATTTGTTTAGAATGCAATCCAAAATAAAATTGTGTTTTTACCACAATCTTTTTATTTTTGTTACCGCGTATACTTTGAATTTTTAAAAGGAAATATTTTCGGATTTAATCACGTCACACGGGGACTTCAACACCCCCACAAGTGTTTATAAGTCGTGAATTTATTTAAAATACAACGCGATAAAATCCGTAAATATTTATATTTTTTGATATTATATTACAAATATTTTTAACCTTTAAATCCGTGACACTTCTGATGCCGATATTCACGTTAACGCAATTCACTGTAATAAGTATTAAAAAAAGGTATAAGTAAGTAAATTACAATCGAGTGATTCTTTAATTTAATTAAAAACATAATCAAAAATGTTTTATTAGCGCCCCCCATTATACAGATATAAAATACCATTCGATATAAAATATGCACATAAAATACACACCTTTTAAATACACTGCTATAAAAATGCTTTTGTAGCATAATCTTTTTACAGCTAAACTACTCCCGCCATCTATAGGACATTCAGGTATTCAAAGTTTTATATGGTACAAACAAGAATCGCTATATGGCGGCGAACACTAGCAAGATAATTTTTCTAGAAGTCTCTTCGTAACTTACTAGAGGGCAGTGAAACATATTTTATTTCCCGTTTTAAAATATATTTTTGCCATTAAAAATTTTAAAATATTTTATCTGTAGACTATCTATATTCTTTAGATCTATATTCTTTATAAATTAGTGTATAGGTTTAAATTGCAAAAGTGAAAACTTATGAAATATTTTATATTAATACTATCTACATTATTACGGCAGAAACAAACAATCTTTGAGCATTTTATACCTAACCAATAAGAAAAATGTAACACATCATTTTACAGATTTATTGACTACACTATATTAAAGTTATATCTCTATTATACAAGAAGCAAGAGATTTATATATAATTTATTCCGGTTTCCTTTTAAGGCGATAAAAACCGCTAAATGGTTGTTTTCTAATGATAGGGAAAAGTGAAATGATATTTCGACGGCCTGTACCGGGCCAGCCGGTTATAGCAATTGTTATGGTTTATAATGGTGAACGGAACATATAAGCAAATGTTGGCGAAATTATTCCGTTATATGCCAAAACCTACTAACCTCGAGACCGAGTCGAATGCTTATCACTTTCGCCTAGATCGTTAGGTCATTGACTCTAGATTGATGAAGAATGAGATAAAATACTAAGAAATATCTTCATATTTCTTAGTATTTCATTACTTTAATTCAAATGTATTAAGTACTGTCGTAAACAAATATTAGTATTTTTCTACTATATTATATTTTATTGATTTGCTTTTCTTTCAGATAGCAACGGAAAAATGGACGCTGCTTCATTGTGTTAGGATTACAGAAAAAATCAGACTGAACGAATTTCCCATCAAATAGATCTGCAAGATAATTCACGGTTTTCAGAGTAACTCTACTAAAAATATTTTTGTTTCCCCCTGTCTATATATAATATATGATATAAATTATAATGGCACATTATTATTGAAATGAAACCATCACATGTTGAATATATGATATAAAAATTACCTATTTCTGGGATTCATAATACAACTAAACAATTCGATATTCAAGTACATTTCCATAATTAACTGTAATGATATGTATTAAGGTGCAGATGTATGAACTTCTTATACGTGCAACGTTCAAATTAAGGCTAAGAGGCAGAAAGAACAAAGAAATACAACATCGTTGAATTCGCATGAAACGATGGAATGAATGAAATAATGAACATTATGAGGATCGCGATTTTATCTAATTGAGAGCCGTGGTAACTGATTGTTTTGGAATTTTAAACTGATTGTACTCGTGTGCAATTCAGGGTAGTTTGAATCTCAGCACTAGTCATAATGAAAATGTGAATTGCATTATAGCCACTACTTTTTAATGAAATTAGTGATGAAGAAAATATAATAATTTTTTTACGTGATTAGAGTGATGAGACGAGCAGGTCGTACGCCTGATGGTAAGCGTCACGCCTGCCCATAACAACACAGTACCACACAGAGCGTGTT
>DWGO01001053.1:0-10353 GCA_018247635.1 Eurytides dolicaon deicoon | reverse complement strand
GTGTTAGTTTTTTCTATCGATTACTTTTAGTTTGATATTTATTTTTTATGAATATTTTGTAATCTTCACTCCAAACCGATTAGGTACTCATTTTTTTATCTACAGCGTTTTTTATCTAAGACTGCATATATGAAATAATTTTTCATCTACATTTTATGTACTGTTTTTACCAATCTATTCCCGGATCAAATAAGACACGTATCATTGACACTCACAGAGAATTTCTCTAAACTTTAATAACAATTACCACGTAAAATAAAATTTAAAAAAAAAACACAATTTTATTTTAATGTCTCTCTTTTATTGGGAAATGTCATAAGATCCATCTTGTCTGGGAAAAAATATAGCGTCACAGAAGACTGGAGTAATGTAAATATGTTTACACTTTCCGAGTTTTGAGTGATTCCAACTTTATAAAGGTCACCTACGCAACTACAGCTCCACACGTGTGGTTAATCACTAAATATCAGGTGATTCACCTTTACGAGAAGTCTAACAAGGACATTATAAAATTAAACTATTTATGGATTTTATCGCGTTTATTTTAAATTTAAATTCTCGATTTTTTAAACACTACAGCATTCTTGGTTACGGCACGAACCTCCTGATCCGTAAATAGCTTTATTTTATAATGTCAAGTATTCATGTAAATCGTAAAACGTCTAACAAGAAGTTGGACTTCGTGAAAGAATTTTTTAGACCATTATAAACATTGTTAACAAATTCATTCAGTTATGTTTTCATACTGTGTACATATGTATAACATGGATATCAATTTTAATCTAAAATTGAATAGTTCAGCACAATCCATTAGCATCTGTTTTGATTTATGATCAAAGCGATCGTTAGTTGAAGCTACTAACGAACCCAAACCGCCCGCAAATAGTTTTCAAACCGCAGCCGTAACAAGCTAGGTTGCGTCGCTAATGTTGCCAGCAGAAGGAAATATAACGGGACAAAGATTTGCCAGGCTGCCATAACATTGGCAAACTTCTATAAAGACAAACGAGATAAATGAAGTAATAACAAAGAAGAAAAAAATGTTTACCAAACTATTGAAACTGCTTCAGATTTTTTTACGAGATAAAATGACGACACGAGCAAGTCGTGCGCCTGATGGTAAGCGTCACGCCTACCATAACAACACAGTACCACACAGAGCGTGTTTGGCTCTGTGCTGCGCTCGTCACACAGAGTTATTAGATGATCTATCTCTTTGCCCTTTGCACTGGCATCATTGCCCCTCAAACCGGAACACAGTAGTGCTTACACATAACTGCTTATGCGGTGGCAGAATATGTGGCAGTGCAGTGGTATCTCTCCAGTCGAACTCTGCAAGAGTCCTACCATTTGTAGGATTAAAAATTATTCGTCTATTTGTCGATCTCTGAGATATTTGGTTAAGCAGTTTTTCAAATGGAGTGCCGGCGAACACATGGATATATCTTATTCTTCTTCACACGAATATTTTCGGCAGGGCCCTATGCAAAGTCCCATTAGGGAACTCTGCGCCATTGGCAGTTATTATTTTTTTAAAGGAGAAAAGACGAAACGAGCAAGTCGTCTGCCTCTTACTGCGCTGCCGTCGTCGTTTAGAGGTTTAAGATGTTCTATTTCTGTGACCAGTTATTACGCTGGATATATGGCCCATCAAACCGGAACACAGTCGTGCTCACACACTACTGATTGACGATTGAATAACTGTCAATGCAGTGTTACCACTCTAGGCGCACTGTACGAACGCAGTTTTAAGTTAGGTGGGCTTAAAAGTCAAGGACACACCCGTTTTACTGAGCATAAAAAAATTTCTACAAGTGTGGTTGTGCATAAAAAGTCTACAGCGATCAATTCAGTTTTAAACCTCACTAATATCAAGTGTCATTAAAAATTATATTTAACTTTCGATCCCGATAACTTAATTATCGTGTATACACTTTATTCTCTAGCAATTTGTAAGTGGTAGGATTCTTGCAGAGTCCTACTGGGGCGATACCACTGTATTGGCAGATATTCTGCCGCCAAGCAGTAGTATGTAAGCACTACTGTGGTCACTTTGTAGGGCAATGATGCCAGAGAAATTACAGGGCAAAGAGATAAACCATCTTATACCTCTGGGTGCAAAGTACAGACCCAAGCACGCTCTATGTGGATCTGTGTTGTTATGGGTAGGCGTGACGCTTACCATGAGGCGCACGACTTGTTCCTCTCATCACTTATCTCGTAAAAAAAAGTAATCTATGTCTTTCCCTGTACCAAAAACTATGCTTTTTATAAAAATCTATAAATCGAAAAACGGAGAAATATATCATTCAAATTTATAACTATATTATAAGTATGGATTATAATTAAACTATAGTACAGGCAGTATTTTTTTTAATTACTTTAAACTCACTAAATAAACGGAACGTTATATACAAAAAATCATCGACACAACGTTAGATTAAAATATTTAACGAAATGTAGGACGGCTAAGGGAGAACGGGAAAGCCATAAAAATGCAAACAAATGACTCGAACGAAATAAACCGTTCCCGACCAATTGGAGAGGAACGAACGAAATTATTCTTTGGAAATGAATGGTATTTAAGAAAGTCATTAAATTGTAATCGTAAATCTTATTCACGCTTCAGAGTGCGAACGCCTACAGTGGTGGTCTCGAATTTTTATTGAAACGAGCTCTATGGTGTTGCCACAAAATAAAAATTACATGTTAAAAATTCATTCACTTATGTTCCTTGATAAATTTGTTGACGCCTTTTGAGTTAATAATATTATTCTTAAAACGTCAATTGATATATCTCGTAATATTAAGTCGATTAACGATTTCTTTAATGTACACGCAAATGCAACACATTTCAGAACTTCTGTTATGAAATGTGTAAAAATTTAGGATTTAAATTTTAAATTAAACGCCATAAAATCCGTAAGAATATTCTCATCATGGAATCCTGATTTAATTTTAGCATCCATGTCATTTACGGCGATATAATATATCTTTATCACCACCAAAACAGCCATAAACATATGGTAATATTTTATTTTACAATAATGCCTTAAATTTTTAATCTATTTCAATATTTAATTTTTTAATGACGCCTGAATGACGTAAAATCACGCAAGGTAGCACTTCGGAGAGTTTTTCAAGTGGTCTCCTCGACGTATCTTTATAATAAATATGGACACTTCATTACTTATAATTTTTACC
Organism: Eurytides dolicaon deicoon; assembly: GCA_018247635.1. NCBI lineage: Eukaryota > Metazoa > Arthropoda > Insecta > Lepidoptera > Papilionidae > Eurytides > Eurytides dolicaon. The sequence goes on along the minus strand of DWGO01001053.1, from coordinate 7,149 downwards.
GTATAAATGGAAGGATAGAACGATTTTAAAGAGAATTTGCACTTAAATTCACCGTGCACTACATAAAACTAACTATATACATATTGTAGATCCTATTTTCGCAACGCAGAGTAAAAGTTGGATATAATTTAAATCATATCAATTATGTATATATAAAAATTTTGAACTAAATTCGATAATAACCTTTTTCGCAGTTTTTCAGTATAATCCGAAGAATAGTAATAAATAAAACGTAATGGTTTCATTAAAAACAAACAGATATTCAAAAATTAAAAAATAAAACTGATCTTAGAATCTATAATATACCGAAAAAAAAACAAAGATTAAAAATATCGTGTTTTACACTGCATATTGCAATAGATTGTTCTTAAAGAGACAAAGGATGCTTTTATGCGGTGCTGTTTAGCATCCATGGCCTTTTGTTTTTAAAAGGAAACGAGGGCACGATAACTAGGATGCACTCCTAATACCGAAAACCACTGCTGCAAAAACACAAAAGCAGTTACGTAACCTAAAAACGATGAAATTTAAACTTACTTAAATTATATGGATAATGAATTTTTGCCAAAACTTTACCTACCAACTTCAATCAGCTTAGCTTTAAGTTTAAATATCGAAGAGATATCGCTTATACCTTATTTACAATAATTTATATAATAGGAGGGATACAACATTGGACTATTTTTTTATTTCTTGACTATGCATTAAGTTCATTGAATAGTATTAACTTGATACAACATCATACTACATAAGAATCAAAATAATTGAAGATAGCATTTTTATTATGCTATATATAACATAATAAAATAGTATACTACCTACACATATACATACATATATTTTTTTAAGCGTTTAATTAAATTCATAAGAGGAGCATGCCTGTTAGTCATGTGATAAAAAATTAATCATTTATCTATAAAAAATATTTGAAGCCTTAATATAATAGTGATGCACTACGTACAGAGATTATCCATGCTCCTTAATCAGTAGATGTAAAACAAAGAGATAAAACGTAGTGCTACTAGAATGTATGTCATCGGCACTGGTCTGACGGGTCGTATCGGATCTAGTGGGCTTTCTCCGTAGAACCCTAAGGTCAGATAACTGAGACCATATGTCATGTGGTCAAATGAACCCGTTTGCCCGATATGGCCCCGCTAAGAATTCCTGCTATGCTGAATTGGAGCGTGATAATTATTAAAATACTTGGGAGTGACCTATTTAATGCAAATGTTTTGTAAGAATTACAAAGAATATTATGCTGTTCTTGTATGACTGTTCTGTGTAATTATACGGTAAATAAATCCTTTATAAAGAGTTTTATGGTCAAAATATATTTAAAGTTTATTTAATTGATAACTTAACAAATAATAGCAACAATTTAATTTAATTTAATAGCAACAATTACGATCAATTTTGTTGGTTACTTAAATAAATGTTAACCAAACTGATGAATATTTCCATTAAGAAATATTTTTTGGTTAAAGATAGATAAAGTGACAAGACGAACGAATCGTGCGCCTGATGGTAAGCGTCACGCCTTCCCAACAACACAGTACCACACAGAAAGTGGCCATGCTCTGCGCTCGTCACCTAGAGATTTAAGATGTTCTATCGCTATACTCCGTAATTATGCTGGCATCATTGCCCTTCAAACCGGAACACAGCAATGGTTTTGTACCACTATTTGGCGGCTGAATAACTGGCAATTCAGTAGCCCAGACGGACCCTGCAAAAGAATGTTTCAAAATTCTTTTATTTATATTAAATAATAGTCTTATATATTTAGAACAGATAAAATATGCACGTAAGCACGTTCGTGAAAACATCCATACATACTTACATACATAACACATACAGAAATATAGGTGTGTATTTTCGTCTACATGTATGTATGGTACGCGTAGACGAAAATACGCACATATATTTCTGTTCACAAACATTTTCTCATAAGCAACTAATAGGATCTTTCAATTAATAGAAAGGCATTTTTTTTAAATAGATGTAACAGTTAATTCGATACAATCTAAAATCATTTCATTAGGCGATTGCAGCCACTGTTTGCTTTTAAATTGAATGTTGTAAGAGCACTTCAATTAAAACAACGTACCGTTTATGTAAAATAGAAAAAAAATGTTTGCGATCTTATAGTTTTCTTTCCGTATTTGTTTTTCTAATCTAGATTCACATAATATTGTCTATTACAAGACAAGATAACCTAATTCATACAATAGTAGTATTAGCACCTATAACTATTAAATTTCTTGTGGTTTATACGATATAGTTTTGTTAATAATATTAATTACATTTTTGTTAAGTGGTAGGACTCTTGCAGGGTCCGACTGGGGTGGTACCACTGCATTACCAGTTATTCTGCCGCCAAGCAATAATGTGTAAGCACTACGGTGTTCCGGTTCGAAGGGCAATGCTGCCAGCCTAATTACCGGACAAGGAGATAGACCGTCTTAGAAAAGGAAGGACAAGAAATAAAAAAAGCCACCTTTGACCAATTTTATAAGTAGTAGGACTGTGGCGATCCACTGCATTGCCAGATATTCTGCCGCCATGCAAGTAGTGTGTAAGCACTTCTGTGTTCTGGTTTTTTTTTTATGTTTTTCCACCAAGAATTACTCAACCCTCGGTGGCAATTTATTGAGTTTCTTTCACAGAGATGTTTAACACATGTTTACTTTATATTGTACTTATGGCTAAGTTCCGTATTTTTTCCATTAATGCGAACTGTGTTCCGGTTTCAAGGGCAATAATGCTATCGTAATTATAGGGCAAAGAGATAGACTATCTAAATCTCTGGGTGACAAGTGCAGCGCATGGCCAAGCAGGTTTTGTGTGGCGCTGAGTTGTTATGGACAATCTCGTCACTGTATCCAATAAGAAATATCCTAAATTATAATATGGCTTAAACTAAATACTTTATAACAAGAAGTGAAAAGTGAAAGGTAGTACAAGAAATTGAAAAAGACATCTTTCACTAAATATTAGGTCTCACAAATGTTTTCTTATATTCGAGAGAGAAAAATTTTAAAGAACGAAAGCAGTCGCATGCAAGACTTACTATTGCGCCAGATCTTTGTCATCGAGGCCGGAAGGGGTCGCGAGGGTGTCCGCATCGCCCTCTGTTCTGCCGCCCGGATGTTCAGGTATTATGCGTTCGATCGTCGTCACCTCTTCGATGTCCGAGTCGATCCCTTGCGCAAAGTCCATATAAAATGACTCCCGCGAGTCGCTAGAGCCCCGTCGCAACTTTAGCGACAGGTCCGGCGAACTGTCATCCATGTTTCCGGACACTACATTTACCGTTTAATGCGAAAGTTCAATTCGAATGTTCGTTATTTCACTCTGACAACCATTTTGAATGGCAGTTCCGGTACAGAATTGCTGAACTTAACCCATTGTCGTTTTATCGCCCTTTATTATTGTTTAAACAGATCTGTGTGCACTAAGTATAGGATTATAAGTTATAAGTTTAAGGTGTGTATAGCTAAATATTTTAGGATTAATAAATTATTTCATAAAAAATCTGCCAAAAAATTATTATGTTTTATTTACTTGACAAAACAAATAGAATCTAATAATGAATAGTGGCCCCTAAGCGCTTCCTAAACTTTCCCTACATCGACGACATTGCTTCCTGCTTTGTGACCAGACCACCGAACAAGAACAATACACAGGCCAAGTGTATTCATTTGGGAAAATCAATTATAACTTAATATCGTCACAATTTAAATGTCAACTGCTCCATAAAATAACACATTAATAAAACGTACCCTTATTTGATACTATACTTAGAATTCGGTAATAATACAATAGGGCTACGCGTTACTCAATAATCGAATACGAGACTGTTTATTTTGGTCCTTCGAGGTCAACCTCACAAGCTGATCAATTGCGTAGGTACTTCACTGTCTTAAATTTTTAGTTTTATTATTTTAAAGTAAGTAGTAAAGTAAAGTAAAATCAGAGTTGACTAAATACAGAAATAGATAAGGAAATTCTCTCAAATCTCCACTGAGGGTCGTGAGGAACTCCGTTTACACTCGTTATTCTTACGAACGAAGAATTGAGCGGGATGTGTCGCGGAAGGAATTAACATGGAGCACATCCGCAAGCCAGTAATATCAATCGCCGCCGATCCCGAGGGAACAGCAATGACGTACCGCATCAAACATACTAATGCACACACTAGTCGGACCGGACGATTCCTATGCTAGGCACGCATTGTGCCGCCGCGTCATACTCGTACGTACCGACACAGTTTAACGTTCACTCACACAGACGGAGCGCGTAGTAAGCGAGCACGTGTTCGGGCGAGCGCGGGGACGTGCGCGGCGTCCTCTCGCGGCAACGGTTGGCGCGCGATTGCCGGGAGGGCGGGGAGCAACCCTCCCTGCCGGGATCAATCACTCACGTTCCCGGTATTGGACCAAACCGATATTCGGAGGGTGGCATTGACATTGTAAGGTCCGCTTGTCGAGGAATTGGATTTCACTTTCCAGATACACTCGTAACTTGCAACTGCTTTGTTCAATTCTTTTTTTTTTTATTATGCTCGATCCAATCTCTCCACGAGGGAACGGGAGTACGAGAGTGTAGACGTTGCGCTCGCGTCCCCTCGTGTTCCCTCGCTTCGCCTCGCCGTCACTCCGCTTTATGTCGGTTTTTCGGCGCAAGTGTGTAGTAGACGTTGCGACAACTGAATAAATCGAGTGTGGATGGCAAGCCTCCACTCGACAAGACTCGTGCCGAGCGCCACTAGGAGGCGCCTCGCGAGTCTGAATCGGACATTAGATGCAAGTCGTGCGCTTGCTGGTAAGCGTAATAACTGCCCATAAGAAAACGAACACACAGAGCGTGCTTGGCTCTGTGTTACGCTCGTCACCCAAAGATATTAGATGGTCCATCTCTTTGCCCTGTAATTTCCTTCTCATCATTGCCCTTTAAACCGGTACACAGTAGTGTTACATACTACTGCTTGGCGGCAGAATATCTGGCAATGCACTGGTACCCTCTCAGTCGGACTACTGTGGACCAAACGAATTTTCGGAGGGCAGTATTAACATTGTAAGGTCCGCTATTGGAGATATTGGAATTCACTTTCCAGATACACTCGCAACTTGCAACTGCTTTGTTCAATTTTTTTTTAATTAGATAAATGAACTTAGTTTGTCAGGTCATCTTCGTTCATTAAATAAATGAACGAATAAGATGACGTGTGTTCAAGTGCGCCTGATAGTAAGCGACATGACTGCCCGTCACAACACAGAACCTCCTTGGCCCTTTGCTGTGCTCGTCACCTAGAAGTTCAAGATGTTCTATATCTATGCCCAATAATAGCGCTAGCCTCATTGCTCTTCAAACGGAACACAGTAGTGCTTACACATGCAATGCCATGGGTACCAGAGCCCAGACAGTCTGGGAAGGAGTTCTACCACTTAGAATTTTTTTAAACAAGTCGACTTTAACTTAAAACGTTACGATGGTTCGAAAAGAAACAACGCGTATTCTAGAAGTTTATAATAACATACTTTCACAAATAGTAAACACATTAACATTATACTTACATGATAATATGATGATATCACAATACTTTTAAAGTCTTAATATAATAATATAATCGGATCATATAAGAAAATTATATAAAAATTAAAACAGAACTTATTAACATTTACTCTCAAATGATTAAAAATTATAATAATTCAATTTAATTGATGTAATTCGTATTGTTTAATTTGCATTATTTGCAAAATTCTAAATTTGGTCACACTTGTGAGAAAAATATGAAGTACTTATCAAAACAATATATCTTAATTACACCTGTACTGGACCAATAATAATTTTTAAAAATTATTATAGCAATACACATCCGGAATGATATTTTGTTTTTCAATGTGAAAAATCATTTATATCTTCTTCATCCCATGGTTAAGTTATATACTTATTGAGGTTGATGCCAAATGACAATTGAAATTATGTACATGTAATTTAAAAACTAAATTCATTGATAACATATTTTACTTAAAAATATAATAAAGAATAAACTTTTAACATTTGTATTTGTGAAATTTAATATTAATTTTAAGTGACAATAAAATTTGATGGTATTTGGGAATCATTTATGAAAATTAAAAATACTTTATTAATGCGCTAATACATGAATATTCTGTACTATACATATCTAAGTGCCATACATATTATAAATTATATATACATACATTACAACAGTCTTAATTCACAATTAGAGATAAAAAATGTATTCATGTATTTCTCAACAGTACACTAATAAGAGTCTGATTAAATGTTAAAAAGTTAATGCATCAAGACCATAATTCAATTCTCACTTTTTTACCTCAATATGTCAATGTTTTTTAAGATGTAAAGCAATTTAGGGTCAGTTTTTTCAGTCAATAATCCTAGCAAAATGAGAAATGGAAACTTGAGTTAGACAAACCAATTACTTACCATTTAAATGCAACACAGTATTATGTGACTTCAAATGTTTCACATTACCTAACCTACTACTTCAATCGCATGTCACAGGTATATTTTGATTTTCGGTCATTTTTGCTGAGTCATACCTTCTGTTGCTCTGTTATTGAATAAAAGAAAGGACAAGCCAACATACACTTCCGCATTGATCCTTATTATATTATAGGAAGGATTAGATGCATACTATTGCTTTGTAATGTATGTTTCATTTTTTAATAAATTTTGACCGTTGTTATTATCATGCATTCCTAACATTTTTTATTTCTAATCATGAATAAAAAGATAAATACTTTTACAATACATATTGATACAATATAATACATTTCGCGCCAGTAACTTGTGGTTGCTGATCAGAAATCTTATCAAAACCTAACAACATGTTTAAGGTATTACAATGTGTCTACAATTTTTGTCAGCGGCAAGGAATATATTCTCCACAGGAATTTTTAAGAAAGACCTACATCCATAATTACTACTGCTTATTAATGTTATAATATTGGTAAGAATTTTTTTATAAAACAACTTTCATAGATGCCTAACATTCTTTGTAACTTGAAAAGTATAAGAAATTCATTTTGGCACCATTCCAACGCGCATAAAGATAAACTCCTTTGATGATTTCTTCTATTTACGCGAATACTTGAC
>DWGO01001052.1:0-10353 GCA_018247635.1 Eurytides dolicaon deicoon | reverse complement strand
GTCTAATGGTAAGCGTCACGCCTGCCCATAACAACACAGTACCACACAGAGTGTGCATGGTTCTGTGCTACGCTAGTCACCCATAGATATTAGATGGTCTATCTCTGCCCTGTAATTTCGCTGGCATCATTGCCCTATGTTCCGGACACAGTAGTGCTTACACACTCCAACTTGGCGGCAGAATATCTGGCAATGCCGTGGTACCGGCCCAATAGGACTTTGCAAGAGTCCTAACACTTACCAAAAAATTTAAAAGGTGCCTTTTGACATCTTCGAATGAAATAGTTTTAATCTATTATAGACTTTAAAAGCTAATTAACATTACTAAAGTTATATTATAGAATTTAATTCATATAAAAAAACATCAAATACTCGAGATTATAGCTGGCTAACACACCGATGTAATTTTATCTTACACGTATAGCTATTGTAGTGGAAAGATATCAGATGTTCATTTGTCATTGATACGTCTTTGGACAAAATGAACGAAGGCCGAGATATCTTTTCGCTTACGTAAATTATGAGCTATTTTATCCGACGATTTATTACAATAATATTCACAAATCAAGCAAACTACTTAAATAAAAATTACTTAAATGGAAATATTACATTATCAACTTTTACTACGAACGCTTTCCACGAGAGACCTAAGAGACCTTGCTTGCTTGCTTAGCTCTGTACTGCGCTCGTCACCCAAAGATATAAAATGGTCTATATATTTGCCCTGTACATTCGCTGGCATCATTGCTCTTCAGACCGGAACACAGTAGTGCTTACACACTACTGCTTGGCTCCAGAATATCTGGCAATGCAGTGGTACTGCCCCAGTCGGCCTCTACAGGAGTCCTACCACTTAAAAAAACTAGGTCTCCTCAAAAAACCTAACCTATCTCTGGGTGACGCAGCACAGAGCACGCATAGTGTGGTACTGTGTTGTTATGGGCAAGCGTGAGGCTTATCAGGCGTACGTCTTGCCCGTCTCGTCACTTTATCTCGTAAAAAAAGTTAAGTATGTAACTAATTATAACGACTTTATATGGAAGTGAAACAAGTGATGCATGGCTAGTAAACACTTTCCGGGATGTAAGTGGAAAGATAATTAAAGCATGTAATTGCGATTGTATTTGCTCATTATCTAAGTTGCGTTCTATAATTTCTCCCACGATCAACAGATCGGATAGACGGGAAGCGGGCGAGCAATTTCACTTTCGTCCAACCTTGGTCAATGACATGCGGCAACACGAGATAATTTAATCAAGACATAGCAAGAGGGTACCAGCCAATTACGATTACGGTTGGATCGGGATCTCAGCATACTTCGTTGAAAATTGTGCTGCAATAACACGAGTTTTTTATAGACACTGGATAGTGCTTGATCACGATCCCACCTGATGGTAAGTGGTGATGTAATCTAAGGTGGTAAGCGCACTATTGCAGTAAACGCCTATTCACTCTTCTCTTGAAGACACATTATATTCGGACGGAAAAACTGACGCCGGCAAATTGTTCCAGTCCTTTGCCGTACACATTACGAACGAAGAGGCAAATCTTTTGGTTCGAATGCGTGGTATGTCGACGACATAAGGGAGGAAGCCAGCCGTGCGTCTAGTTGTCCGATGCTGAAAGGGGGAGAGGGGTGGCCAATGAATCTTAATGCACATCTCTCCAAAGAGCCCAAAGCCGCTAGCTGATACTTGGCAGCACCAGACCATATTTGACATCAGTGCTCCACACAAGACCGGACTACAGCTTTGTAAAGAGTTAGAAGCTGTCCTGATGTGAAGTACCGCCGCACCTTGGCAAGGACACATAATTTCCTTGCTGCTGCTTTGGCCCTGAACTCTATGAACCGTCCAAAATTGAGGTTAGAGGAGATCTCCATACACAGCATCTGGAGGAAGTCAAGATATTTAATACGTACATTCTGGAAACTATAAGCCAAGATGAACAGGCTCCTTTTTGCGGAGAAAAGACACGCTTGTGTTTAGGTGGCATTGAATCTCACCTGGTTGGCATCGTCCAAGTTCGAGACTCTCTGCAAAGCAAGGTTCACACGTTCAACCTCTCTTTCGGACTGGATTATATCTCTACTGGCCCGGATCGGTTGGTAACTTTCCACAACTGTGCTGTCATCTGCGTAGCCATATATGCCAGACATACGCAGATCGTTAATGTGCAGCAGAAAGAGAGTTGCGGAAAGAACGGATCCCTGACAAAGTCCTGCATTAGTTGCCATAGTCTCAGATATTCAACCCGCGACGACAACTCGAAGGGATCTTCCACTCAGAAAGTCCTTTATCCAAGCTACTAAGCCAGGAGACAAGCCGTACGCTGGTAGCTTATGAGGCCGGTGCCAGACCCTGTCAAAGGCCTTAGTGACCCATCAAGTGAAAACGCAAGTGCTTCACCATTATTGTCCAGAGCCTCACCCAAAAGGTGAGTGACATACAGAAGAACGTCTTCAGTGGACCGGTTTCGGCGAAACCCGTACTGACGATCGCTAATATGGTCATGTTGTTCTACATAGGCCATCAGCCTGGTTTTCAATATACGCTCCATAATCTTACAGGTTATGTATGTCTTACAGTTTATTATGTCTGTAATTTATGTAAATTTACTAACCATTTTTTCGTTGGTTTGTTCTCTTTGTAGCAAAAGCACTTATAACGTAATTTTCGTACGTAAAGTTATTGAATGATTTCTTCTATTTACGCGAATACATGACATTATAAAATGAAAATATATACGCATTTTATCGCGTTTGTTTTATATTAAAATTCCCGACGTTTTAAACGTGAGTTACAATATGGGTATACTTATTCATATATACTAATTTTCATCCCGGAAAAGTGATACGAAATTGAAGTTCGCGTAAGCGTATCCACTACGGGGTCTAGTCATTAAAAACCTAAATCTGGAAATACAACCATACAGCTCTCAAGTTCAACCCCTTGTCAAATATTGAAGACGATAAAAGCTTTCAAGAAATTTTAATTTCATCAACGTGAAGACTAAATAAATGGGACAATTAGCGGGATTAGAACTCGCGAAGTCAACACGGCAATCACCTGGCGACCACTGCTGTTGTAAGACGATACAAGTATGAAGGGGTCGTCAACCTTGAGTTGCACCTGCACCGGATGAAGCGACCGTCCGAATATGCAACGAAAACAAAACGCAGGGCCGAGGGTTATGCGAAAAGCGTGGACGAGTTTACAAAATAGACCCGGTGAGAAAGAAGGGCAATGAGCCTTATACGTAACGACCTTGCCAAGGAATTTCACTATAAAAAGACTGCCTGATAGGAACGACTTGATAGGAGGTAAATATGTTCAACGCTATTTTTAACCCCCACGCAAAAACGTTTAGTTACAAGTGTATACAAAACTTTAATGAGTGCATTAGTCTCAATAAAATCTGTTGACTAATTTAGAATCATCAGCTTTTTCATTTCTTATTGTTTTAAATTGATAAGGCAGACATCTTCTTAAAGTTTTCAAATTGTTAACATATGCATTCCTTGTAGTAAATGTTTTTACTTCGATTCGATCATAGTTAGTGGCGCAAATTTCAAATTCTTGGCGACTTAAGCAACGACGACGAGATAAACATTAGCATTTAAATTATATAAAATAATTGGTCTGATAGAGTTTATTAATTTCTTATTTTGTTTAATTCTCAGCTACATACATCAACTGAATTGCTACAATACATGCAGTTCATTTGACGTTTTAGTTCACAGTAACATTAATAATTTGAAAGTTAGTAGAAGTGTTCGTTCACTCTTCATATCGAAATGAGGAAAGAATTTCAATCAAATTTGGAATGTGTTCAACTTACATTATTTCAACTATCCTAGGTTGTTTTTTTATAAGAAATAAAGAGACGAGACTAGCAATTAAAAATGTCGTATACTTTGTGCCCGTAAAAATACCTATAAAATCTTAAAAGTTTTTTACTTAATTAACTTATTCTTTTATGATCATCATTACACGAAAAACGCAATGACAAATAATAGAGCACCGGATACGTCGCGCGTCGAACTAGACCGTACAATCAATGAGTGCAGCCACATTGTACTGAATGTAGGGATGTTTCGATACCATCAAAATATCGATACCTACTCATATAAATACTACTCAAATCACTTTTCGATACGACCCATATGAGAACCCCTAAAGTATCGATACCTTATAAAAAAAACTATTTACGGATTTTATCGCATTTATCGCGTTTACGGGCCCGTGACCATGAACGCTTGAAAGTGTTTGAAACGTCGGGAAATTAAAAATCAAATTAAACGCGATAAAATCCGTAAATAGTTTTATTTTATAATGTCAAGTATTCGCGTAAATAGAAGTAACGATACCTACTCATGTCGATACTTTTTAGATAGTGTGCTACTAAATAAATCGTCCGTGCAATAATTATCGAGCAAAAAAAAGATGGTCCCTTTCATCTCCTTCCGAAGTAAAAAAGTGGTAAGTAGTATCATTGATTCGTTTCGATACCAAGTAATTTTGTTTCGATACCACGTAAGTATATAGTAGTAGTACTTGGTATCGAAACAAAAGTATCTAGTACATACTCGTATTTACTTGTATCAGAACATCCCTAACTGAATGCAGTAAGCCACGAATTCATTTCTCATTATGGGAGTACTTTGAACGTTAGCTCGGCGTAATGACGCGCAGTTAGCGCCTGTATCCTTGGGGCGTTATTGGAAACAAGAACTGAATGACGTACATACATAGACCAGTTTCGCAAACTAGTCCAGGATGGCTTATTTTTTTATGATATAAAATGACGAAACGAGCACGTCTTGCGCCTAATGGTAAGCGTCACGCCTGCCTATAACAACACAGTACACAGAACGTGCTTGGCTCGTCACCCAGAGATATAAATAAGATGGTGTATCTCTCATCATCGCCCTTCAAATCGGAACACAGTAGTTCTTACACATTACTACTTGACGGCAGAATATCTGGCAATGTCTGGCAAATATCTGGCAAGTGGTACCGCCCCAGTCGGAGTCGGTAAGAGTCCTACCACTTTAAAAGGCATATAAAGGGTTTGTAATAGAATATAGGTAACAATTCTTATATTTACGGGAAAAATCCTGCTTAGTTACCGTTTAGAATTAGATTCAAATATGCAACGTTATGGACATTTCAAATAGTCTAGTAACCACGGATTTTGAATTACATTTTAACCAAGGAATTCAGTTTTCTAAGATTATTATTCAATATAAAAATTATCTCTTTAAAATTTATGACTTTCAATCGAATTTAAAGTTATTAATGTGTACAATAAAGAAATATATTTTGTACCAGCACAACTTATCGTAAACATATCGGTTATTACAATGTTATAATATTGTTCCGAATATAAGCACTACTCTTATAAAATATACTTATTTTTAAAATTTGTTTTCAAATTTCTTTAAGCTTTCTTAAGAGCTCTATCTAAAAAGAATTTACTAAAGCGTTAACAACTGACGAACAGCTATCACTCGTTAACGCAGATGATCAAAGGATTTTAAAACATTTTTTTTATGCATACGGTAATAAATAACCAATGAGGGTAGATAGATCGTAACCACACATATCGATGTAAGCCTCATTTAGAATGCATAGTTTTGAAACTAGTGATATATCTTAAATACATGTTACCTTAGAAAATTAATGTATCAGCGACTTCATGTATCAATATGAGCAAATATATTTTCAAGTGGGGAGGTAGTGGGCATTGGCAGATTCTTTGCCGCCAAGCAGTAGTGTGTAAGTACTACTGTGTTCCAGTTAGAAAGGAAATGATGCCAATGAAATTACAGGGCAAAGAGATACACCATATTATATGTCTGGGTGACGAGCGCAGCAGGGTCAAGTACTCTCTATGTGGTATTGTGCCGTTATGGGCAGGCGTGACGCTTACCATCAGGCGCGCGACTTGCTCGTCTCGTAACTTTATTCCGTAAAAAAACCATATCATCTATAAGCCCTTTTGTGTATTGATTATATTATCATAATCAATACACGTATATATAATACACGTAAATATAATACACGTGTGTATAATAATTTATAAATAGCTTATACACGTAATCTCACACTGAGGAAGCTAGACGTAATTTAACTGAAGGCCTTAACACTGATTACGTACGATACAATGTTAAAGGTTAGAATTGCGTCGAATTCTATTATCCGAAAATATTACAGCATTCATTTGTATTGCACAAGAAAGCATTCAAATTAAATGTCTGTAAGATTGCAAAAAATGTTATCACAATTAAGATAAATATGGATAATAGCAATATATAAAGATATGTCTAAGCAGATCTGACGTCACTGATATCGTTGAAAAAGAACAAAAAAGAAAGAATACAGTTTAAGTGGTAGGCTGCATTGCCAGTTGCGTGTAAGCACTACTGTGTTCCGGTTTAAAGGCAATGATGCCAGCGCAATTACAGGGCAAAGAGATAAACCATATGTCTCTGGGTGAAGAGCGCAGCACAGAGCCAAGCACGCTGTGTGGTGCTGTGTTGTTATGGGTAAGTGTGACGCATAACATCAGTTTAATCTTAACATTAAAAATATAGATATACCAAAAGACGGTTGGAATGTCCACTTATTTACCTGGCGTTTCCCTGTGCTCTTTCACTTGGTTCATGAGTTGCTTCTCTTTGTGTTTCGATAACGCCTTTTGTAATTCGCTCTTCTGGTTAAGAACGTTTTTGCCTCTGTAAAGGAGATAGACATAATTAGTTACGAGCTATACCAAAAGAGTTCATTTAAATTTAAATGTGATTAGTGTAATAACGTAATTTATGAGTTACTACGCTTATTTGAAGCACCTAAGTGCTTGAAACATACGATCGTATATATAAAACTATTATTATGTTTACCATTCGTTTATAAGTGGTACCCTTGCAGAGTCCAACTGGGGCGGTACCACTGCCTTGTAAGTTATTCTGCCGCCAAGCAATAGTGTGTAAGCACTACTATCTGCCGGTTTGAAGGGCAATGATGCCAGCATAATCATTGATATATAACATCTTAAATCTCAGCGTTATGAGCGCAGTGCGGGGCCAAGCAAGTTTCGTGTGGCAGTATGTTGTTATGGGCAGGCGTGACGCTTACCATCACGACTGGCTCGTTTAGTCACTTTTTCTCATAAAATAATACAAAGCGTATGACGTAGTTTACGTAGAGTTATTAAATACGATATTACCGTGAGTTATGGAATTACTAAACGAACTATAACGATAAAAAGTTTTTAATGGTTCTTCATCGCTTAATAGCGATTTCTGAACAACTTGACCAGTTAAGGGCTGTTAGCTGACTTATAATAGACATAATAAATTTGTTTTCTCATATCGCTGGTGACTTGTTTTGGAAGCTGAGCCTACCGACGATACTGAAAAATACAAAACGTGTGATATTGCATCACACGTTTTGTATTTTTCAGTATCGTCTGAGATCTACAATTTGAGAGCTCGAGATTCCCGGCGATTTTTTTTTAAATTATTGTATTCTGACAGTTGCCTCACAACACATACTCTGTAACATTTTATTTGACCGGCAAAATGTTAATAGCTATATAAAAGCAATGACAAACACACGTTAAATACTAGAAATAAAAATAAGCTAGTTACACCTAAATTTCGTCTCCAAAAGGTGAACAAATCCTACATGGGCCTGAGTATACGCGTATATAATAAGATTCCACAAAATGTCCAGAAGCAGCTACCATTTGGACCTTTTAAAACTAAAATTAAAAAAAAATTGTTACAAAAAACTGGTAGATCAAAATGTATGGAATAAAGTTAATTGACTCGTATGTGGGTTAGCTAATCTATTGTATAATTAAACATTATAACAGTATTTTAAAAGAGCAACTGTTGAGATTCTCGCCGGCTTTTCTCAGCAGAACTGCATTCCGAGCCGGTGGTAGCTTCTTCACGAGCTAACATGTAAAAATGATGATTCGAAAGTGCTTGTATAGGCCTATTTGAATAAATATTTTGATTTGATTTGATTTGTTAAAATTGCAAGGAATTTTCATTGTCATTGTTCTGTCATGTAAAATCGAAGCAACAGATTGTTTTCCTATTGGAAATAAAGAGATTACATTAATAAAAAGTTATTTGAAATCTGAAGAAAAGTCACAGACAATGCTAAGACGTATAGCGAAACGACAAATGCCTTTATTAACTCAATATAAGTATATTTAGTAGAGTTATGTCTGTCAAATATGTATATATTGTCACAGTATGACACCCAAAAATAATACCGACGCGTTATACCGTTACTGCGTGGAAGGACAAATTACCAAACATACTTAATCATTTACAATTCTAAGTGGTAAGACTCTTGCAGAGTCCGGGGGCGGTACCACTGCATTGCCAAATATTCTGCCGCCAAACAGTAGTGTGTAGTGCCAGCGAAATTACAGGGCAAAAAGATAGACCATAAATCTGGGTGACGAGCGCAATACAGCCAAGCACGCTCTGCGTGTTACAGTGTTGTTATGGGTAGGAGTGACGCTTACCATCAGGCGCACGATTTGCTCGTCACGTCACTTGATCTCCTTAAAAAAACGAATACGGATATATTCAATAACCCATTAAAGGGAATTCTAGAAGCGAAAGGAACTGTATTTATTACAGTAAGCAATCTTTCTCTAGATAATACAAAATCGTACGGCTACATTATTACGAAACGAGTGTGGAATCTGATAAGCAATACCACGCAGTAGAAGCTAGCGGCGTTATCACATTCAATTTTCGCTACCATATAAGGTGATGGCTTGTTCCACTGATAATGGCACAATTTCATGCTAATTTACTGCTTATCTTTATGATCCTCCGATAAATGTAACAGTATGTTTACACATTCCTTTGGCACTTATTTCACGGCTAACACGATAAAGTCGGAGCCAACGAACTACGTTTTAGTGTCGCAGATAAAGTCCTTTAGCGCCATGTTTGCTAAACGGAACAGGGGCATAATAATTATCTCGCCTAACAATGAAGCGCGTCAAGATTTCAGTGCTGTATTAGTTTCATTGTAATAAAGACTTTAAATATATTGGTTTAAAGTTAAAAAGGCACTGATGGGTTGACTAAAGATACTTGTATGGCGCGCTTCCACGGTTACTTCCCACAGCACTGCAATATACTTCCTTGACGTCAGAGGCGTTATTGTATTGTTTTTTTGCCAATAACATGTGTGACAGCGAGTGTAACGTAATAGAGTTTTGTTAGTTATTTTATTTATTTTAAAGTTGCCATATTTTTAAAGCAAGTGGTACGCCTGATGGTAAGTGTCACGCCTGCCCATAACAACACAACACAACACAAATCGTGCTTGGCTCTGTGCTGCGCTCGTCACCCAGAGATGTAAGATGGTCTCTTTGCCCCGTAATTTCGCTGGCATCATTGGCCGTCAAATCGGAACACATTAGTGCTAAGGCACTACTGCTTGGCGGCAGGATATCTGTCAATGCAGTGGTACCGCCCCAGTCGGACTCTGCAAGAGTCCAACCACTTACAATTATAAAAAATATATTATTTTCCTGAATGTATTGTTCCTAAGAATAAACGTAAATCTCAATTATAGTTATTAATTACTCATTCTATTATAAATTCATACTTCCGCATAAGTAATAAGATTGTAACGACAATAGCATATGGTGCGTTTCATGGTGAATATAGCATAATATACCCTCTTCTAAACAATCAAACAGTCGCATCCCTCGCTATGTTCAGTCCAACATTTCCACAATCACATTTAATTTACAGCTAACAACGATTTAGAAGCTTTACCACAATGCTTTATTTTATAATAATTGAATTAAATTCTACCTATATATCTTATTAACAATAAATAATAAATAGAAAACTAAGGTTACTTATTGACTTTAATATTCCACTTTTAAATTACCCCTCAGTTTACTGTTAATTCGTCTGGGGAAAAGTGGAGCTCGACCTAATTCGAATCGTCCAATTGTTGCAATTGTCAAATCAATTGTCTCGGCAGCTGAACCCAACGTTAACTATAAAGTTTTAGATATTATAGCGATATCGAACGAGGAGCAACGTTATTGAATTTGACGAGGGCAGCAGGTGCGATGCTGCTATAACTTGCTTCCGGGACACTTCAAAAATAGTAAAATATAAAAATTCTTCACGGCTACGTGCTTATTTTTATTTAACTTCACTCCCATTATAAATAAATAAAAATATAAATTTTTGTTAATATTTTTACTGACAGATATATCTTGAGATAATACAATAAAAACATACGAAAAGCTCCTAGTCGAGCTTTCTCTACACGAATGTTCAGGGACTAT
>DWGO01001051.1:0-10356 GCA_018247635.1 Eurytides dolicaon deicoon | reverse complement strand
TCTTAATGCATCAATGAATTACCACTTACATAATATTTAATGATTCAAAATTTACATTTGAATAATAATACACAATTTGGCAATAATTATGCTCAGTTTATAAGATGTGTTTATTTAATAACTACACAAGTGTACTTGCTCTGCACATGCTTCGATTTTGCAAAACAAGACATTTTCTGCTTTAATCGGGACGTATCGTCATGTTACTCAATACCTCTAATAAACCATATCGCGAAATAGAAAAAATAGAGCGAAGAAATAACACGGAATTCAAAATGTGTTTTTACTTTTATTTATCATCCTTTTTGTGCAGTCCTTGTTTATAGTTTGATGTTCCACATTCTACATATTTGAAGAAATCCTCAGACTCTCATATTTTGCACCAGGCATATACATGAATACGTACATATGAATAGACACAATATTATCTAAAACTATTAATATTGAAAAGACATAATATTAGAGTGGCACTAACCAAATGATGGTCGTCGGCTTATCGGTAATACTCTGTATCCTTATATTGTCCGTCTCTTTCTGTTCGAACAGGGCCGCCAACTTTTCGACCACTTTCCGCTTGTTGTTCGCGTTGTTGGCCAACTTGGAGTAGGCGTAGTCCAGGGTCATGTGGAATTCCACGGTCGGTCTTATCGTGGGAGCTTTGGCGACTTCCACTATAAGACTGTCGTATGCGCTCTTCTTGCTCGAGTCTTCGGCGATCTGAAATAATTCGTAATGATTACAAATTGAATAATCATTGAATGTTTAATCATTAAACTGTGTCGTTTCGTTTACAAAAAGCGCACGTTTGTGTCGTGCGAAAATTGAACGATGCCAAGTGTAGCTGTTAAAATATTGCACGAAATAGATTAGCTTATTTTTATAAAATTGACATTTTTATAACACTAATATTCCTTAATAGTTAAAAAAAATCTGCTACGTTTTTATGACGAGTATACTCGTCAAAAGCAGTTAACTGGTTAAATTGTTCCAATTATTTTTCTACCTTAATTTTCTTTAAAGTAAAATACTTCTATATCAAAGCGGTCATTCGCTAGTACTCTTTTGAATGACAATTCAAACAATTTTCAATTGCCACCAAACAGTCAGACAAACTGCTAAAGATGGTAGGAAATACTTACTAGCTGGTAGTGCATTGTGCCCTCATCAGCTGGCAGTGGCAGACCATAGAACTCTTGATTGCGGGCGTCGAATTGAAGCCAGTGGGTGGGTGGTAATTCGGTGCGATCACTGCGCCGAAGGGACAACGCCAAGTTTCTAGTACCACCATCCTCAGGATCGAAGAATGTGTCCTGTGAATAAAAAGTTATTATTATCAATATTTTTTTACGTGATAACTAAGACGAGCCGGTCGTACGCCTGATGGTAAGCGTCACGCCTGCCCATAACAACACAGAACCACACAGAGCGTGTTTGGCTCTGTGTTGCGCTCGTCACCCAGAGATATTAGATGGTCTCTTTGCTCTGTAATTGCACTGGCATCATTGCCCTTCAAACCGAAACACAGTAGTGCTTGCACACTACTGCTTGGCAACAAAATATCTGGCAATGCAGTGGTACCTCCCCAGTCGGACTCTGCCAAAGTCCTACCACTTAATACCAAAGTCCTACCACTTAATGAATATATTATAATCTACCTTGTCAAATGCTTTGCTTAAGTCATTATAAATTGCATCAACTCTACCGCCGGCTCCTAAATACGATAGTAGCTTTTCTACATATGACATGAGATTAGTAGAAGTTGACCGTCTTGCGATAAACCCATGTTGGAGTTCGCTTATTATTACTTTGATATGCCATGTAATGTGAGGACTGACAATCTGTTCGAACAATTTAGCGAATACTGGTAGAATACTAACAGGTCTATAATTTTCTACCAATTGTTTGTCACCAGTTTTAGGGATTGGCACAACAATCGCTTCTTTCCACGTTTGAGGGAAAATTCCGTCTTTTAAGGATCTTTTAAAAATAATTTGAAGAGGCTCTGATATAGTTTCCGCACATTTTATAAAAAACGTAGGAGGTATACCGTCATTGCCGCATCCTTTCGAGACATTTAATCGCTTTAGGTGCATCTCGATATCACACTTTTCTAAGTGTAAACCACTTAAATGCCGTGAATCAGGAGAGTTTGTTGCGTTTGTTAAATTATTACGTAAATCCTTAAAACTACGAGGTGTTTTGTAAACAGACGCAAAATGTTCACACAAAAGATTAGCTATACTCTCGCCGTCAGAAGCTTTTTTTATTTTTTTAATATTTATTATAATATTTATTTATTAATATATAACATACATTGGGGTATGCAGCTTTTATCGTTTCTTTTAGATTTTATATAGGCCCAAAAGTATTTAGGATTTTTAATAACCTTGCCCTCCACGTTTTCAATGTATAAAGAATAATATATATTTGTTATATGTTATATATAATATTTGTTCGTTTTTTTAATAAATTATATTCATATTCATCTAATTTGTTATTAAACTTTTTCATATTACGTCTGCCTATTTATTTCTCTTTCAATACTTTTATCAAATTATTGCTATGCCATAAAGAATCCCTCTTTTTCTTTGGGTTTTTTTTTAGGTATAAGCTCAGTTATTATTCTGTTTACAATGTTATAAATTTTCGGTAATTTTATCTAATGAATTAATAACGTTTAAATCCCTGTTCCAGTCAATTTTATAAAATCTATTCTTAATTACGTTGTGATCTGCCTTATGGTATTTGAAGATGGGTTGAATAATATGACGACTAAGGGTTTTTTTGTTTAAAAGTTGATAAGTCCATTTGAAGAAGAGGATGGTAAGGGTCTAAGTCTATTACGGCCTTACTAAATTGAGAACTACTGAAAATCATTGTTCCTTGAAACTTGAAGAATATACAACCGTTACAAAGCGATGTATTATTGTATATTTGTGTATTAATACGAGTAGCCATTATTTTTAAAATAACTCACAAAATAAAAAACAAATAAATTATAGTAAAAATAGTGTTATTAACATTGATTTAAAAATAAAATAACATGTTCACTCACAAAATTTTAATAAAATAAATAAGAAATCATTTTTATTTAGAAATTTGTATTAACAAAATAAGTTTTTAATACACATGCACATTTTGTGATCAAAATTTATTATTTCACTCCCAATTATTTGGAAATTCTGTCCTATGTACTATGTCTATACATAAGCCATCAAGGTCTACAAATAAATTTGTTAAGTAAACAACAAAGAAGTTCCATTATAAATTATTAAATTTTACATTAAATGCACTCAACTTTAATATTAGGTCTTTTTTTATTTAAGTGACGAGACGAGCAAGTCGTGCGCCTGATCGTAAGCGTCTCCCTTGCTCATAACAACATAGTACCTACCATACAGAGTGTATGTCGTATTATAGCTCAACTATAAATTACTGTCTTGTCGTCAGTTAAATGATGTATGTATACCAAACAATTTAAAGAAAAGAAAAAAGGTTATATTTCACACCAATTCGGTTTACTGTTTAATTTTTTATTCTATTATACAAATGCTTAATTTAATCAGAATTTTATCCTTTTGACACCAGATCTCTTTCTAGTTATTTTATTACTCGTTATAACTTTTTTTTTTTATATGATCTTAAACTTTTTATTGTTATATTTAATTCTGATGTAGAAATATCAGAGTTCACCGGTGAAGGTGATTCAATAGTGTTCATTATTTTAGATTTCGCTTGTCTTCTAGGCCTTCCCATTCTATGGCTTATAAATTTAATAGCTTTTGCAGGTTGAGTTTGTTTTTGTTTTTCTTTCACATCCTGAGTACCCCTGGTTGACCTCAAGCTAATGTTTGATAAATAACTATTATTTTCCTTCGATTCTATTGAGAAGTTTTTTTTATCTTCATTTTTGTTGCGTTTATCTTTCTTTATATAATTGTTTCTTGCGCCTTTCGGGGCCAAGGTAGAGCTTACTTTGTGACTTTGATGTTTTTTGCAATTCTTATCATTGTCTACACCTGTAAGTGAAATTTTTATATGTCAAATTACATCTTTTGCCCCTCTCATCTTACCACTTTATCTGGCACGATTTTTGATCGACTTTGTACATACATTCATAACGACACTTAATAGGCCATATAAATAGGTGAACCGGTTATGATTTGATCTGAATTGCGTGTTTTATGAGACCATTTCGCAAAAAAAAATCTCTCAACATATGGCGATATTGAACTTTAAGTGGGATATGGATATTGAAATATTGACTGCGCGCATGATGGTCGTCTCGCAAACTGCTATTGCGAGAAATGTAGTGGGTTCAAACCTTACATGGCACAAAAATTTGTATGATCCATAAATAGCTTTTTTTAACGAGATAAAGTAACGAGACGAACAGATCGTGGGCCTGATGGTAAACATCACGTCATCCCCTAACTAAATAGTACCAAACAGAGCGCGAGGCACGCTCTGTGCTCCTACCTCTTTGCTCTATAATTAGGCTGGCCTCATTGTCCTGCCAACCTGAACACAGTAGTGCTTACACATTCACACGCAATGGTATCGCCCAGTCGGACTCTGCAAGAGTCCTACAACTTAAAAAAATTCGAGCATAATCTGTGTTTTTATTTCCCTTCCTAGAGTTGGATGCGCTTTTAAAAAGTTAAATGAATACTTTTTATTTATTACACCATCAACATTCTTTTTGAAAACACTTCAAACAATTCATTAAAAGTTTAACAAACAAAGTCATAAAATTAGCAAAGCAACTTCTTTATTGTGCTTTGAATCTCCTTTTAAGTGAATACTTTAGTATTGAAACGCGATCTGTCATCGTTGTTCTCCATAATAAAGGCAAATGTGAACCTGATATTGCATTTCAAGTTTCAAGTTTCAAGTAGTAATCAAGATCGTCCGCGCTCCGGGAGACCAAGAGCTACGATTTCTAGTTAAGACAAATGATGGTACCTAGAGTGAGTGAGCGAGCGAAACGTAGAATCTTACTGTTGCATGGTCAACTATCTCACTTGCACTTGGTGTTGTTGGCATCGGGGATTGCAGGCATCCATTTTTTAATATACGGGCATCGTGTGCCGGCATCGTTGCTCAAAAAGCTTTTTACAAAATGACCATTGCTACATATACATACCTGAGTTAATTATGTTAGTAATTTTTTGTGAGTCATTCAAATTACAAGGTCGCCTTTCGTAGTTATCCAGATCACTTTCAGAATCAGTGTCCCAAAATGACTTAGGAGAAACTTTCGAGTTTTCTTGGTTCAACCCTAAAAATATAAGATAAATAATCATTTAAAAGACACAAACATTTTTATTATTATAATGTACTATTTAGATACAATAAACATACCTCTAACCCCATTGACGATTTGTTGCTTATTAGGTTTGCTAGATGATGCGATTTTAGTTTGCTTAACTTGTGGTAGTTGTGGCAACACAGTTCTGCACTCTGTAGTCAACTGACTTAAATTTTTTTCTCTTGTACTCTTTTTGGATGAATTGTTACAATGATTATCAAATTTAAATATTTCCTCATCAGTATATGTATCACTAATATCATTTTCATTACAAGTGGATATGATTGACATGATATCCCATTTGTCATCAGAATTAGGTTGACTATTTCTGTTGGATGCAGTTTTGTTTGTAACATTAGTTATATTTATTTGTTCGGCAGGAACTATTCTATGAATTAGGTCCAGAAAATTGTTATCCTCCTCCAAAACATCACGCTTTAAACATGATTGTGATGTTGCTAACTTTCTAGCTTTATTTCTTTCTTTATCACTACCAACCTTTTTTACATAGGGACTGTTGGATTGAGAAGTATCACTAATATTTCTCCTTTCGGCAACATCAAGTTTTTGAGTGAATAATTTTCTTTTTATAAAGCTAGGTCGCATAGATACATCATCTCTTAAATGATTTTCTGTATTACATCCATTGTCACCAATTTCCTTCTCAGGTGATTTATTATTGTTAAGATTTTTAGATATTTGTGGCTCTTTAACTGGAGACAATCTAGTATGAGTAGGTACTACAGAAGCGCAAAAACACTGTTTTGATTTAGATATTTTTTCTGGACTAGGTTTCCTTTTTGTATTTGCTGATTTTCTTACAGGCATATGCGGCTTTGGAAATATAAAATCGGAGTCAACACGATTATTTAAACAATTTTTCTTAACAAATTCCTTTTTTCTCTGCATTTCAATAACTTTGCTTTTCGTTTGAGGATTGCAGTTTAATTCATCTAAATCAACATTTCTTTTGTGTGAACCATTTATTATATAAGTAAATATTTCTTCTTGATCACTTTCTATATCCTCATTTAAATTCTGTTCAAGTATTTCGTTATTGACTGGTTTCTTAGTATTTACGATTTGACCAAAGAGACTATTAGAGGTGATGGATTTAGGTACATCTGTTAAGGGAGGTCCAATGACAGGTTTTTTAAATCTTTCTGATGGCAATGGATATCCATTTTTGAATCTATCTCTCAGTAATAAAGATTTTTTAGCGCTTGCAGGAATTACCTTTTGTGGTTTACTTTGATTTGGATTGCAGGTCATTGTTTCATTATCTTGAACCATATCCCTAAAAGATTTGTTTCTTATACTTTCTGTACAATCATTGTATATATCCTCGTTAATTGTCATTCTTAAATTTGTTGTTTTATATCTAGATTTATTCTTCATACAAGGTACAGGTTTTGAAGATCTGCAGTCATCACTATTAACGGATGAATTACTACCTAGTTCATCGGAGTCCTCACCAGACTTCCGCCTTGACATTTTCAGAAAAAGTCTATGGTTACGTCGTTTTTCTGCTCTTCTGCGTAATTTGCTTTTGAAGTATTTATTATAAGCCTCTTTTATTAACCATAAAGCATTGTCATTATAAGTGTCATTTTTTAATGCAAAAGCAATATCTCTAGCACTGAGGCTTGCAGTTGTCACTGAAAGAATAACCTTGTTATCATTAATTTATTTTGTTTTATCTATCATTCTTAAAGTTTAGCAAGTATATCACAATTAATAATTTATCCCCCTTTGTTATGATTATGCTCCACCTGCATCTAAACAAGATATAAGAACGATAATTTATGCATTACATAGATGTGGCCAACATTTTAATGTGTTAAATTGCAAACACCATTAAATGTCAAACAATAGCTTCCATGTCGGTTTTTTCTACACATCGAAGGGTGTTAACGCATTGTTGGCTACATTAACGCTGTCTCATTCCGCAGGGCGCGCGCGCACAGCAAATATAAGTGTACTTTGTTTTAGGCGGGTACCGCATTTATGAGAATGACAATGGAGTGGTCAAAAGATAAAGCTAGCTAGCTAATTAACGAATAGTTGGCCATTACCATTAATGCTAACCCCATGGGGGTGTCAGTTCCATACTTTGAGCTGGTAAAAATATTTTGTATGGAAAATAGTGCCATCTGCAATCCCGGGCATGTTAACTTAGTCACATAAATCCTCACTAGATGTCAGTATATTTGTAATTATTATGTTTCGCCAATTTTTTAATTAAAATTAATAACAAATACTACCGCAAAAATATATGTGATTTTAAAAGTAAATAAAAATTACGAAAAAATCGTTTATAAAACTATCCAATCATTTACTGTTTCAAAATATGATAATTACTATTAATAGTGTTCTTGCTATCGCTGATTGTATTAAGTTGTTATTAATTAGTTAATAATTAACAATTATTTCTACGTTTTATTTTTTCCTGTGAATTTAATAATAGTATACCATAACTTTCCTCTAGAGTAATAAGTTTCAGTGGTGTAGCGGTTATCACATCTGCCTAACACGCAGAAGGCCTCCGGTTCGATCCCCGAACATTCGTTGTGGTCAATTATGTGAAAGATTTATTATACATACATTTTAAATGAATAAAACGGCTTTTGTCCTTCCACTTGTTTCTGTCTTCCGACATCTCTTTCAACTCCTAATAGGTACGACAATTGCTTTTTCCATTACTTGGTCAACATAAGTTCATGGCATTCCGCTACCTGTTTTCGCTTCCCACATAGGGCATAAATTTGTATCATCCACAAATAATTACTCCAGAGCTTTGTGTCCTTGATTCCATGCTTGTTTGTGACACAAGGATATCATCTTCTACTGAATGGATTTGAAAGAAGAAAGAAAGGTATTTTTCATTCTTTATATTTTGTTGCTGGTATACATAATAACATGTTATTTGACATGACGGTATGAGAACTAGCATGATCACAATTTTTTTATGACAGTATTTTATTGCATGCATATCTTAGAGTATATTTCACTATCAGCAATAAAACTCACGCCGCATAAAAATTCACCGCGTTTAAATTTATATATTAAAATATTTCAATTTCTAATTCATGTACTTTAGTCGTCATTTTGAATTTAATGAATATTCAATTTATAACTGATGAAGTAAATTTGTGTTCATATTTGTAAGTAAAGTAACGAGGTATATGTTGTTCGGACGTTAAAATAATACTGAAAAATCTATTGTCAAACAATAAAGCAATATATTTTGACCCAATATAGAAATAAATATTAAATTTTCTAATTCCTTTTGATGTTTTTTATTAGAAATCTTTAATTACATAATATATAACTTTGCAATATGTCTTGCGTAGATTTTCATATTGTATTATAACCTCGATTTTTAGTAGATATTTTTTTCAGTAACAAAAAGCTTATCACGTTCTGGTGCGAAAACTATACCTACCTATACATACATATATGTACACGATCATGACATAACGACAAAGCACCGAACACGTATATAAGTTTTATCACAAATATGACTTCGAACTATCTTAAAACGAATGACCAATAACTTAAGAGCCGCGTGAAAATTTTTGAGTTTCAAGTTCAATTGTCAAAACTAGTGTTTCACCTTTCTCGATTTTTAGTTTGTTCAATTTGTTTTACCTCAGAAGTACCGGTATTGATACCACTTCTTAATATTAATAACATATACCGTCGAAAAATGCGGCACGACCACTAAAACCGGTATTTATACTGCGAAAAATAAGTTCCATCAAAGTCATAAATAGCAACGGGCTAATTAAAAACTGGAGCTCATAAATTTAGCACAGAATACATTTCAATCCAACATTTGAATAATAAATTAGCAAATACCGGTACCTTTAGCTTATTCGTACGAAGTAATAATTTATTAACGCATATGCGATTTTTCGACTTTGTTAAATTGATAAAAAATATAATTATTTATTATATTTGAATACCGTATGTATTAGATACCCGAGACACTTTGACAGTGAAATACAAAGTTGAAAGTGAATGATTTTATAATCTGTTTTGAGTTGTTATTGTTTTTGGAGAGATATTGTATATACCGATTTGAAAGTCAAAAACGCATTAAGTCCATTCGTAAGTCAAACATATAAATTTGTTTAAAGACATTTTTATAGGCCAGAAACTTTGGAAGAATAACTCAATACAGTTTCGTAATAAATTAGGAGGAATATATAGAGGAACAAGCAAACTATTTATTATAATGTTAAAAATAAGCGTCATAGGATAACTTCAACCATTATAATTGTATGCATAACATAACACAAATGGTGCGCACATCCTATTCCATTTTATTATGAAACAGTTGATGGTAAGCGAACACGATTACCCATAAAAAAGTTAAAAAATCTGCATGGCTTTGAGTTGAAATCGTCACCATGAGATATGGATATTCAATGTGATGCTTAAAATATTACCCTTTTGCGAAATAAAATAGCACTTACACATCGGCTCGAAGATGGTTTGTTACTACCATCGGTGGACTCTGTAAAATAGACCTACTACTATATACCTATTTAAAGTTATTACCTCCTGCTAATATTCTGCGCTATACGAAGTTTATAGCTAATGAAAACCATTGGTATTATTAAGTTTCCCAAGAACTGATTATAACTATATAATATACCTATAATTCGAAACAACATTTGTTTCTTTGTAATAATAAAACAAAGTAAGTAGTATCAAAACTTACTATTCAGTTTTTTGTTATTATTTTTAATTTAAAATTAAATGCTTATCAAACCATGGTAGGGCGCTGGCATTTAATTAAAAACTCCAACAACTCCAGCAACCTGAAGTCAAATCCTGCTATCGGCACCTATGTGCGCTTAAATTTCTTAATTAATATGTAGTTAATTTTAAGTTCTGGTTTACCATGTGCTCATCGTAGGAAACCTGTATATTTAAGAAACGATAAGAATTTTTTACATAACATATATATTTTGCAATTTTGATGTTATACGAAATAAGACTTCAGATCAAAAAGTTGTGGAGGATATATATATATA
>DWGO01001050.1:0-10359 GCA_018247635.1 Eurytides dolicaon deicoon | reverse complement strand
CAGTAGTGCTTACACATTACTGCTTAGCGGCAGAATATCTGGCAATGCAGTGGTACCTCCCCAGTCGGACTCTGCAATATGCCTAACAGCTGACCGTGTCGACTTAGCAATGCAACGCTTTTTCGGGTTGTTCTTTTTTGTATTTATTTTGTTTATTTAATTTTAATGTACGTCCTAATATTTTCTTGTGTTGTGTTTGTTGAGTGGATTAAAAGGTTATTATTACTATAAACAGATTTTATATTATGAACGCTTGACATAACTCGGATTATTTATTAGCTACGTAGAGTGTCTTCTGTTAAATATAATGTCGGATCATCTCGCATAAGCCCATGCTTTGGTATATCTGTGACGATAAAGATGTCGCCGATCACTTTGTGCCGTAAAAAAATAAAAATTTCTTTTACGACATAAAGTGACGAGACAAGCAAGTCGTATTCTGATGGTAAGCGTCACGCCTGCCCATAACACAGAGCGCGCCCGGCTCCGTGCTGCGCTCGTCACGCATATATGATATGGTCTATCTCTCTCGCTGGTATGATTGCCCTTCAAACTGGAACACAGTGCCTACACACTACTGTTGCGCGGCAGAATGTCTGGCAATGCAGTGGCCCCGCAAGAGTCCTACCACTTAATTTCTTCTTGTCTTATTACAAATTTCGAAATGTTCTATGCACCGTAACGTATAAAGCTCCCTGAACACGAATAGCACAATATGAACATAGTTGAGAGTCATTGTAAAAAGCCAATAATGGACAATAATAAAAGCAAATATCAAAGTGCACACAGATAATAATTAATATTTCTCATCTCTGCATACAGATATTAATAACTGCTTTGCTTTTATTCAGCGCATAGGAAAAAAGAGCCGATATGGCTAGCGGTCAGGCAAAGTAAAACGTCCATTGTTGCAAAAGCACAAAATTATAGAACCAGTCCGTTTCTGTAACACGTTCATTGTTGCAAAAAGCACAAAATTATAGAACCATTCCGTTTCCACATTGTCATCGATGCTTTTGTTTATCAAACGCAAATAGATGAGATGGCGTATTTCGGCGCGGTTCGTGTATTTGGCTGACTGCCAGCCCTCCGAGGGTTTTACTAGTTTTGGTCTCTTTTTTTTAAAGGAAAAATTGTATTTTTATTGGTCGTTGGTTTGTCTGTATTATCTATGACGTATTTGTTTACTTTGTTACTTCTCTGTCATCTGCTTGGTGTGTTTTGATAGTGTGGACTTCCAGCAGATACAGGCACCGTTTGCCTAAGAAGTGTCTATTTTATGTGTCCCTTACAGCATTTTATCTTAAAGATATTGGGTATCTACTATCAAAACTACTACTATAATAAAGTTAATATGTAGATCTCTCGGTCTTTGAGATAAAATGTGGGAATAATTAAATAGGTTGTGTCTTTATCCACACTTTTTAAGAGATAAAATGACGATATGAGCGAGACGTGCATCTGATGGTAAGCGTCATGCCTGCCAATACAGTACCACACAGAGTGTGCTTGGCTTTGTGCTGCGCTCGTTACCCAGAGATATAAGAAGGTCTATCTCTTCACCCTGTAATTGCACTGGCATCATTGCCCTTCAAACCTAAACGCAGTAGTGCTCCGTAAATCCGTAAATAGCTTTATTTTATAATGTCAAATATTCGCGTAAATAGAAGAAATCATTATACTATCTTACATTTTCGATATTTCGAACTTGGTAAAGTACATAGTCACAGGACAAACCAAAGCTACGACTGCTCCCAATCATTAATATGCAGGCATTACTGTGTTCAATTCTAGTATCTCTATGCCCTCTACGAAACATAGTAGTGTTTGTACATCGCTGCTTGGCATTGTTATAACGCCAAGAAGAAATGGAGCTGGCCGTAATTGGCAGTGGTACCACCCCATTTCTTTTAGTGACAGGACTCTTGCAGAGTCCGACTGGGGCGGTACCGCTGCATTGCCCGATATTCTACCGCCTAGAAGTGGTATATAGGTACATAGGCACTAATGTGTTCCGTTTTGAAGGGCAATGATGCAAGCTTCATTACCGAGTAACCAGATAGACCATCTTACATATCTAAGTGACTACAAAGAGCTTCTGTTTGGTACTGTATAGTTATGGGCAGCTGTGACGCTTATCATCAGACGTACGAATTGCTCGTTTCGTCCCTTTTTCTCGTAAAAAACCCTCAGGCGGATTTGCTAGAGTCCTACCTATTTAAAAAAAGGGTAAACTAAATTGAAGAGTTTAATGACAGGTGTATTGGGAGCTGGGAGCGCCCGATGCGGTGGTACCTGACACCTGGCCTACGTCTCTTTCGACGGACATAAACATTCAGCATCCGGCCAACATTAGCGACGGAATCGGGAGCTACGGTGCCTTCATCACGGTGAGTTTTTTTTTTAAATCTTTAAGTCTTGTCATAGACGATGCGATCACAGTGTTTTTTTTTTAAATCTTGTCTATGTTATAACTATATGCTGTAATGTGACAGCTGTCTGAAATCTTTTTCTCCAAACTCAGTAAATAATGCTAGCATCTGGTAAAATAGGCCATCACTAAAGACTTGTCACATTAGCAGGATATCGTTGATATTCTTACTAATAAAATAAATATTCTATAAAATTTTCTTTATGTGGTAGGACTCTTGCAGAGTCTGACTGGGGCGGTACCACTGCAATGCCAGATATTCTGCCGCCAAGCAGTAGAGTGTGGACGATTAGTCTGTCGGATTGATGGTTCTTTGGAAAAGCATTGAAGCGATTGATGATTGATATTTCTGTCATTTGGCATTTTTATGGTACGGAGAGTGGCAAAGGATAATATCATAGGCATGGATTCTACCAAAAAAATCAAAGATTGGGCTTACTATGATATTAGGACGTTCAATATCTCTGTCTGTTCCGTGACCATGACCGCTGTAAAGTATTGAAAGAATAGTGTCTGTAATTTAATCGTGTATTGGACGCGGTGGAATCCGTGAAAGTTTTTTTCTATTTAACATCCAATCGGACAAAGAGGTACAACTCAACGTCGCATGTCGCCACCACCTTAAAGTCGATAAGCGGTATTTTACAACACAAGTTATATTTATTTATGTATGTTTAAAACGTCCGTAAAAATTGCAATTTAGCGAAAGTGCCGTCCGCCATTCCGTTTAATGACACCGCTCGCTTCCATCTGTAAAAGCGTCGGCCGTTGACTCGCTAACGACTGCCGGTGCGAGAGTTACAACCTAGACCAGGGATTGGCAACCCGCGGCTCTTTGGATGTGGAGCCGCACTCTATTATCAATAAATTAGTTTTTTTTTTAATTAAAAAAGTTTTATTTATGCAAGTACTATTTATTGTTGGCAAGAAAAATTTGTGGCTCTTTAAAAACTTTGATATTTTGTAATTATAAACTCTTAACGACTCAAAAGGTTGCACACCCCTGACCTAGACCATTATATTCATTCCACCTGAGTGTTTTTCTATACGTATAATGGTTGGCTCGCACCGAATACCCGATAGAAAGGTTGCATTTGTTTTTAAACAGTTTCCACGCAGAAAAGACATATAAAAAAAACGGAAAAATAACGAAATCGGCAGGAAACTTTATGGTAGTTTCAAATCTTTTTATATATTCAAAAAGTTTTCATTTATAATTTTTTACATGCCCAAATTGAATTTTTAAAATGCTTAGTGGTTTTTTTAAACGAATAGTGCCCTGCAACGGATTCCCGATAAAAAGGTTTCAGTTTTCCTGATAAATGTCCATGCGGAAAAACAACAGTGGCGGAAAACGTTAGTGTAAATCTTTTTCCATATTCAAACAAAAAATTACAATTTGTTAGATGCCTCAACCAATTCGAGGCAGCACATATTTGTGAGTAAACCTCATTCGGTGGAATATCTACCACTAGGCGATCGCTAGTTATAGATAAAAAAACATTAAGGTTCAAACGGAATATTTGGAATTTAGCAAGTCCGGATAAAGCTGTGTTCCGTCCATTAGGGCCGCCTCACTCACAATGACGAAGAGCCGAGAATAGTGTCAATATTTTCTTTTTCTGACACTTTAATGGTGTAGCATTAGTGGACAATACTATTGTAACAGCACAGCGTGCAAACAATAGTTGTATAACTAGCTGTTCTAGCAGAAATCACTTTTCCATTTTCGGTAGATAAATCTCAAGAACACTGAACCGATTGAAATAATAGTATTATTTTTTTGTTAGACAAAGTGACGAGATTAGCAAGTCGTGCGCTCGATGGTAAGCGATACGTCTGCTTATAACAACACAGTGTCATACAGAACCTGCTCGGCCCTGCGTTGCGCTCGTTTAGAGATTTAAGATATGATACCTCTATGCCCAGTAATTACGTTGGCATCATTTGGCTTTTCAAACCGGAACACGGCAATGCTTACATACTATTATACTATTTGGTATTTTGATTGAATAACTGGCAATGCAGTGGTACCATCCCAGACCGGACTCTGCAAGAGTCCTACCAATTAGTAATTACGTTTTTGAGATGGAGAAGCAACAATATACCGATATAATGTTTTTGATATTTGGTCAGTGATTTCTTTTTAATAACTGCTAATGCAGTGGTACCATCCTAGATTGAACTGAGCAAGAGTCCTACAAATTCGACGGTATCTAGATTTTATATAACAGACGTATAGACATTTCGATCTCTACAGTTTTCCTATAAAACTGTCATAGTGATATTCATGATGACTTTGTTTTTTTTTTATTTCTTGAAATAACAACAAGAAATAAGTAACATTAATGTTACATCTTTAATTGCAAATGCTTTTTATCTAAATTTTAAATCTAAAATGACATTTTAACAATCAATTATTATGTTTTTATGCTCGGCAAGTCTGTTTTGCACGGAGGGTATAATTACATAGCCTAGTCCAAAGCCCCAGCGTGTCTGCCATCTGAACGAGATTCCTAATTAGTTAGTTTTAAAAAGTTTCTCTCTTTAGCTTTCGTAGAATCTTGACAGTTTACTCGCGGAATCAAGTTTAGAATCCACTATATTCTATACCAGAGGTTCCCAATATATTTTGGTTATAGGCTCCCTAAATAATCAGATTTTATCAATCGCCCTAATAAATAACCTATTTTTTTCTATAGTTTAGCCTTTTCGAAAATTTGATAAACTTACTTTTTAAATGCAATTACCCATTTAGCAGCGAAAGATTAGAAACAGATACTTACTATTTGGGAATTGGAAATTGGAAATTCCAAGAAAATGCTGATTTCTTTTAAAGACTGTTGCGACGGCTTTACTACGGCGCGGCGTACACTTTCGTAAACACTAGTCTATTTATATTATATATGGTATATTTCTCAAACTTTTAAAATACTTGGAGCTGACCACAATGTCCTTAGCTTTCATGGGATTTTTGCCACAATACTCTGTCTTCGTGTTAGTGTTCGTGGAGAGATTCATAACTCATTCCACTCTATAGTTTTCTATGTTCTATACGGCGTAATGCTATTAGCTTAATATCACTAGAGTTGTTCGAAGGACACGCTGGATTACACGTATAATCCGATTTCTTTGAACCGTTATAGACTTGATAAAGGTAAGACGCAAAACGTAGTCGGTATTAGAGTGCTTCGGGCAGGGTACTTTGTGTAATATTGGATTGGATATTCGCGTCGTCTTTTGTCCATATATTGCTTCGTTTTCGCAATGGAATTGCTAGCCAATGTAAAGAGCACAAGGAATATACAAGTAATTTGTAGGTTACCGGTCTTTTTATGTTTTTATGAACGTAAAATTTCCCGTTTTAATGAACGAAATAAGGAATTTGGTAATAAAAAAAAACGAATACACATAAATCTAACAATACTATATTTTTACTATATACTGTGCATATACAGTATACAATATTGCAGTATAAAATTGTATATTCTTTTCTTGATAAAATTGTACTTTTAGAAAATTGCCGAGAATCTCTTTCTTATTTTTAAAATAACAAAAGCCTGAGATAGATGCTCCGATAGATTTGTAAGGAAAGCTTCAGAGAAAAATAAGAAAAGTCATTCCTAAAGGTTTACTGAAGTATAATTATATACATCTTTTGTGTGAAACTCGCGTATTTAAAAATGTAAAGCAATAATTTCATTCACGAATAATACACATTACAATGGTTTTTAGGATCCTAGCCATATAATTGACAAATAAACCTTATTATGGTTTATTTTTTTATGCTTTGTTTATCAATTTTCGTTGGTATTTTAATATGGTGATATATAGTATTTAGAAGTATAAGTAACTATAAAAGTTATCAATACTCTCAAAATTCATTTTCCAATTTGATTTTAAGGAATTTCCTAATGTGTTTGCGAAGTTCTAGGTTCTTGAATCAGATTTCGATGGAACCAACCTAGCAGTAAAAGAAGAAAAGAAAATCGATTCACAATTAATTCTCTAAGTGGTAGGACTTTTGCAGAGTCCGACTGGGGCGGTACCACTGCATTGCCAGATATTCTGCCGCCAAGCACTAGTGTGTAAGCACTACTGTTTCAGTTTGAAGGACAATAATGCCAGTAAAATAACAAGGCAAAGAGATAGACCATCTAATATATCTGGGCGTCCCCCACAGCAGCACAGAGCCAAGCACGCTTTGAGTGTTGTTGTGTTGTTATGGGCAGGAGTCACGCTTACCATCAGGCGCAAGACTTGCTCTTCTCGTCACTATATCTCGTAAAAAAAGAAACAAATCTTGATTAATTGTCTGTTAGACAATCAATCAATATATCACGTAGCTTACTTACAAAAGAAAATAAATATCAATATCAATCATCACAAATATCAATCAATAATCACGTATAAACTGTAAACCTCACGTTTGAAGTTGGTTAATTTTATAGAAAATAGCCTATTTTTAGATAGAAAAAGCTTTCTATATAAGCGAGAAACGATGCAAGTTGAATTGTTTTATCTAACTGCGACTTTACGCCACCCTACTAAGTAAAGTCTAGTGCAGTGTGGGAGCTTTCTTAAAATAAAAATCTCGCTGGAAGAAATAGAAGCGTACAAATGGCCTCGAATTTATACGAACACTATAAAAGAAAGTCTTGTCGATTCGTGATCTACAGTCGAGGGTTGGTTTTTTTACAGCGTGCTGATATTTACGTTAATATTATGTCTCACATGCATATAATAACTGTAATATATTTGCTCCTGCCTCTTTAGTAATAGGTTCTAGAATTTCATCAAACTTTATTTATCAGCTCTGTGTAATTTGATAAATGTTATAATAAATAATTTTATTAGGTTGCTTTACCGATTTCTGTCTGTAATGGAATCAATATTAAAATTTTTTATCAGTACCACACATCGTGCTTGGCTCTCTGCTGCGCTCGTCACTTGGAAATGGTCTATCTCTTTGCTCTGTAATTTCGCTCGCATCATTACCCTTCAAACCGTAACTCAATAGTGCTTACACATTACTGCTTAGCGGTAGAAAATCTGGCGATCATCAATGACAAGTACAAAAAATATAAATAGTGAAGTTATTTACTCTTGTGTATCATTTAATGATTGGGTTAGCACATGTACCACGTTTTCTTATAAATAGTGAATTATTTATGCAGTTATAGTTAGGTTGAGTTAGTTACATAAATGTGATTGTATTTAATAATTATTTACGAAGCCTCACGGAGACATAAAGGCTGTATCGGTCTAGCTATCGAACTAATTTTCCTAAGTACAAACATGTAGCACAGTCATCTATACAAATGTGGATTCGTATGTTGGAGCTATTTTAAAACTGCATTCGTTTGCCTAAATTTGTGTTGAAATTTCACGATTTGAAATTGCACCCTTGCTTATAATACACAGGTCGTGCACTCGTGCAGTAATAGTTGGTAAAATATTATTTTATCAATATTTCAGTTAACAGCATATTGTTTTTGATTCTAGTGTCTAGTATCTAATAATAGTGTGAAGTTTCACATTATATAACATTCAGTCATGATTAAGCGAATACACGAAACGTAGGTGTAGATTTTAGTCATATAAAATATACATAAAAACTACAACTGACTAGAATTATTGTGTCGTAAGCATTTCTTACATGTTTCTATTCTCTGCCACACGCTATTTTGTAAAATAATTTTTCGCTATTTTCATTTTCTGTTCTTTGGTAACGTATCTATTTGCAATTTCTTTGATATTTGCACGGCTGAGCTTGGTCAAAAAGCATACTATTCTATTCACGAGTTTTTAGTTGACAAAGATGTGTTGAATACTTTTGAGTTGTAACTATATAAATTGTAATTTGATTTTTTTAAAGAGCAAGTGTTGAGTTTCTTGCCGACTCTTCTCAACAGATCTGCTTTCCGAGCCGGTGGTAGCTTCCTCATGATCTGACTTCACTGACGATTCAAAAGTGCTTGTTAAAGCCTCATTGAAAAAAGGTCAATTTCATTTCATTTCATTAATGATAATACGTCTTCATTGTTAATTGTCATATTTTACTGCTAACAAGGTATTTCCCGTGACACCACTGCTTTCTATCTTGTTTTTGACCTATTTTTCTTGTTATTTTGAACTTTTCCTATAAAAAGTAGCGTATGTCATTCTCCGTCTCTCGAACTATATTTACAAAAATAAATATATAGTATAATATATACAAAATCCTCATATAATTGTTTACATGTACATATATATGTACATGTCAGTTTTTTTTTCTAAGTGGTACAATACTTCGCCGAGTTCATATGTGATGGAACTACTGCATTGCCAGTTATTCTTCCGCCAAGCAGTAATATGTAAGCACTACTGTATTCCAGTTTAAATTCAATGATGCCAGGTTAATTGATGGGCATAGATATTTAACATCTTAAATCTCTGGGTGACGAGCGCACCCCAAGGCCCAACAGATTCTGTGTGGCACTGTGTTCTTATGGGGAGACGTGTCGTTTACTACCAGGATTTGTGACTCGTGACTTAATGTCTTTAAATAAAGATAAACGTGATGTCTTTGTATGTTATATAAGTATGATCGTAAACTCTTGCTTCTACGTGGTAGGTCTCTTGCAGGGGCGGTTCCACTGCATTGTCAGATATTCTGCCGCCAATCAGTAATGGGTAAGCCCTACTGTGTTCCGGTATGAAGGGCAATGATGCCATCGAAATTACAGGCCAAAGAGATAGACCATCTAATATCTCGGGTTGAGGAGACCAGCACACAGCACGCTTTGTGAGATGGGCAGGTGTGACGCTTACCATCACGCACACGTCTTACTCGTCTCATCACTTTATCTCATAAAAAAGTGTTTTATTTTTCCAGTGTGCACATAATCCTCATATAAAGATGCCATCCATTTATCTTATTATTTATCATAAATTTATAAACATACAATATATGTTCAGATGTTTAGGAATCTCAGTTCAGTTCTTTATTGAACTCTTTTGCGTGCTATTGCAATATTGTCTAGTATTCAAACGAAACTGTGGGAGACCGCGAGAAACGTATTTCTTAATGCGACACAATCGGTATTGGATGTTAGTCGGCTCCGAAATAGATATCGGATTTTCTGTCACAGTCACATTTGCGGGATATATTAAATTAGCAACTTATGCGGACGTTTTGAATAAACATTAAGAGGAAAATATTTGAAATTCGACATGTTTATTTCAATCGTATTCGATCTTGCATTACATTGCATAATGTGTCGTTAATGAAAATTGCCTTAAATATTAATTTTTGTTATGTTTCATTTTTTTTTCTAATCGTTTTGTTCATTGGTTTTGATCAGAGTTTAATGTTGTTAAACAATATACCATTCTTATTTCTCATTTGTTTTAAATATGTCGTGTATATCATTTTATCTAAATATTTCTGAAATTTACTGTACTGAGAAAATCTTATTTCTGTAGCTATTATGTGGTATTTTAATTTGTATCATTGAATTATATTTTTAACATTTCGCAGTGTGATTAACTAGCAAGATATTACTGGTAAAATAAGAAAAGGTATACAGAGGCTAAAAATAAGAAGATGTACCAATTACTTACTTTTAAATTATTTGATGGTTTTGTAAAACTACCATTTAACTATTCCTCCTAATACATTCTTAAGTATTCAATAATATTTAAGATTTTTACTCGTAAGTCGGACATTGTATTCATTTAAATTTATTTTATGCTTTGTACCTTCGTTAAAATGGAGAATCGATATTTTTTGTAACCTATGTTTTAGAATAATATTTTAATTCTAAGATTTTGCGTCTACTCAAACTGTTTTGGAAATCAAAAAGTGCCTCAAGTGGTAGGACTCTTGCAGAGTCCGACTGGGGAGGTACCACTGCATTGCCAGATATTCTGCCGTCAAGCAGTAA
>DWGO01001049.1:0-10361 GCA_018247635.1 Eurytides dolicaon deicoon | reverse complement strand
GTGTGGTACTGTGTTGTTATGGGCAGGCGTGACGCTTACCATCAGGCGTACGACCTGCTCGTCTCGTCACTTTATCATGTAAAAAAAAAACACAGAGCCTGCGTGGCCCTGTGCTCTAATCTGCACACAGACATTTAAGATGTTATATCTCTTTGCCCAGTAATCAATCTGGCAATATTGTCCATCTAGTCGGAACACAGTACTGCTTAGCAGTAGATTGACTGACAACGCATTTGTACTATCGCAGGCGGACTCTGCAAAAGAGACCTGAGCGCAGATACTTAAAATTCATAAAAAGAATACATATATCAACTTTGAACCAGAGATTCATAAATCAATCATTTGGATATTATTTTATTTTATACAACTTTTGTGATACAACAGTTACGAGTGGATTTTATTTACCAATATATTATAAACAAGTATTTAAACCACTGCTTATCAATAAAAACTACTTTATGGAATAATAATCAACAATACTCTACGTTACTTATTCGGCATGTATCTGTGTGTAACACACATAGTGTGAACTGAGCATTATTAAATACATTTATAATTGATTGTTTAATTTCAATTGTTTCTCATTAATTTAAACCTCAAATAAACGTAACAATATAAATCATCGGCATAAATTGATTTTTTTTGATCCAATTTAATCACAGTGACGTAATTAATTTATTATATAACACATAACATTCACATACGTGAGACGCGTTATAACTGAATTGTTTACTCTTTTACCCGCAGAAGGTGACACCGTACTTGAGGAAAAATGGCAAACGTCGAAAATCTACCCAGAACTCCCCCACGGCGAGGGACAACGTTTCGTTGAGATCCGAGCCAACGGTCACTACGGAACTGGTAACAGCGTCCATAGAACAAGGCCAGGAAACCGCACTCAACACCCCGGAAATAACGCCCGTGAAAAAAGCTAAAAAAGAGGACGCAATCGAAATGACCAATTCATTACAATTGACGGAATAAACCCGTTACTTGCACTAAGTGTTGATTTCTAAACTGTCAAACGAATATTATGTTTAGTATGGCCATATTTAGATCAAAAGCCAAACTTGTTTGAACGTCTGAATGTACATATACAATACTTTATATTTTGCTACATTCAACGTTTGCTTATAATACTAAAGTTGGAAAATGTTATAGAGTAGTAAAGTAGTCAAACGTAAAAATTTAGTCGATGATGCTATACTTCAAATGATCCATTCGGCGTAGTAGCTATGCTCGGTTTCGACGTCGCGAATTGTGGGTTCGATTCCTATTTGGGGGATAGTCTGCGTGTAATTATCTTTGTAAAACGCCCTTCTAACATAAGATATATCTTAAAATATTTTTGTAAAGAAAAGACAGACTAAATTTTTACATTTTTGTCAATAAAAGACCTCTATTAACACTCACTTAACTTGTATTAACCTACAGTCAGACGACTATTTATGAGAACAAATATAACTTCAAGAATTATTAATAATGAATGTAATGCTAATGGTTGTCATAGTATGCATTGTCTAATAGCTCTGTGTTGTTATATGATTAATTGTTACGTAAATTTAATCTACCATATATTATGGCAAAATCAAATTAATATGTATTGACAGATATTACATACAAAATAATATACTCAATGTAGATTATTGGAACTCATCTACAATATTTAATGAAACTTGTATAAAACTGACAATTTTCAAACATGCTTCAAACGTTTTGATACAATAATTTGCTCAATTTTAGTAAATTAATATATTTAAAAAAATAAAATTTAAAAATCTGTGAGGCTCAAGAAAACATTATAAAATTCACTAAATCAATAGATTACTATATATATTTTTACACGATTTGCATTTAATAATAAAATGTATTAAGTATAATATAATAATAGTTTTAAGACAAATATTTACCATTTTCTCTATTTGAGTCCTAAAACAATATCAAATTGTATATTTGATACATTGTTTTTTTACTATAAAATCTTTGCCAATGTTTTTTTTTTATGAAATCAATTTATTTATAATTTCATGTTGCAAGTTCATTTTATAAGCCTATTGATTATTTAAGCATGTTTTAAGATCATTATAATCTGTATTTTTTCTTATTTCGTACAATGTGATTATTTCAAGTCTTAATTTTGTTATAATACGCTGTTAATACTAAAAAAAAACATTTAAACATAATTAAAATTAATAAATATAGATGAGAAATCATTTGATTTTTTTATTATTGTTCAATGTTTATAAAAATACACTTTCACGGCTTTCAATACTATGCGAATAGTCAACGATTAAACTTACGACTTAACTTTTATTACTTTAGTTAAGTGTTAGGACTCTTGCAGAGTCCGACTGGGGTGGTACCAGTGAACTATTAGGTATTCTGCCGCCGCACTACTGTGTTCCGGTTTGAAGGGCTATGATGCCAATAAAATTACAGGGCAAAGAGATAGGCCATCTAATATCTCTGGGTGACGAGCGCAGCACAGAGCTAAACACGATCTGTGTGTTAAAGTTTTGTTATGGGCAGACGCGACGCTTACCATCAGGCGTACGAATTGCTCGTCTCGTTACTTTATCTCGTAAAAAAAATAATTAACCAGGCTGGCCAATTTGGTTATTTATCTTAAGAAAAACCATTTAAATTTCATAAAAAGAGAATTTTGTCATGTAATTTACAGTACGTACATACATTCCATAGCTACGTTACACTAGAAAGCGAAAAACAAATCCATTTGCTTTTTGTGGGATTTAACGGTAAATTTTTTATAGTGAACCAGCTTGAAACAACATTTAGTGCTTGATTCGTCTGCTACAGGTTCCATCTTTTCTATTTCCTGTAAAAAGAAAACACATATTATTCGTATAGAGTATCTAAAGCAAGAACAAGAACGGTGTCAAAAAAGAACCCTGAGGAACACCCATATACAATATATAAATCTGAAGATAATCTTCATTAACACTACTTTTCGCTTTATGTTGGATTATCGTATCTGCAGAGTCACAAGGACACATGTAAGTCATTTACAGCCGTCGCGGCCGGCCTGCGCACCGTAATCACGACGGCTATTGACTATATAGCAGGATTCAATCGATGGCAACGGATGGTGAGAACTATCGCAGAACGCAAGTATACCTAGCATACGTGTACCTTGCTCTGCGGCCATAACTGTGTGAACCAACCGTGGGTTTGTTGTGTGCCATTTGACGGGGCCCCGCAACGATGAGTCCAGTGGAAAAGGCGTTTGTTGATTTGTTCTTCTTCACCGCAGCAACAGATCGACACTATTTTTTGTATTGCTGTTGTCTTGGAATAAAAAGTTAGTGGGCTAATTTTAATCCATGAAATCGATAAAACCTGAGTAAGACAAGTAAAATTTCGTAAGTGGTAGGACTCTTGCAGAGTTGAACTGGAGCGGTACCACTGCATTGCCACATATTCTGCCGCCAAGCAGTAGTGTGTAAGTAGTACTGTGTTCCGGTTTGAAAGGCAATTATGCTAGCCAAATTACAGGGCAAAGAGATGGACCATCTAAAATCTCTGGGTGACGAGTGCAGCACAGAGCCAAGCACGCTCCTGGGGGTACTGTGTAATTATGAGCAGGCGTGACGCTTACCATAAGGCGCACGACTTGCTAATCTCGAAACTTTATTTCGTAAAAAAATGTTTATAGCGCCACAGAAAAAATTATATGTTTCAAAGTGTGCTTTAATATAGCATGCACTCTTGCAAAACAGACAAGGAATTTCTTAAGGAGCTATGTAAAAAAGAAAAAAATGTACATAAACTCGATATAAATAAGAACTGTAAGTGGGTAATAGCCTATTTACATCCCACCGCTGGGCACAAGCCTCCTCTGGACAGAGGGTATAAGGATATAGACCACCACGCTGCCCTAGTGCGGAATGGTGGACTTCATATGTCTAAGATATTTTTTATTGTTTCTTAAATATTTAAGTTTCCTTACGATGTTTTCTCTCACCGTTAAGGACCTGGCAAGCCATCACTTAAAATTGTTAATTACAAGTTAACAAATGCATTGGTGCTGGAGTTGAACTCAAGTCGCTCGAATATATTGAATCAAAAGCGAGCACTGCTGCAGCATGCAATAAGAACTGTAACGGGGGCTATATTTACGGGGGTAGGGATATGCATATTTTGAATTAACCAACCATAACCGAATGGAGAGAGGAAAGAGAGGCCTTTCCCCAGCAGTAAGCCAATACGTATCAAAATCGATAATAAATATTATAAATATTCTTACAAACGTACACAAGTATATGGTTAAATCCTACTAGTGATCAAAGTTCACACTTTATACAGCTTCGTAACACCGAAATAACGGCGGTAGTGCATTGTCAAGCAGTAGTGTGTAAGCACTACTGTGGTTCGGCTTGACACCAGCGTTGCCATTGAGATGAAACATCTTAAATCTCAGGGCGATGAGCGCAGCGCACGACCAAGCAGGTTTTGTGTGGCATTGTGTTGTTATGAACAAGCGTGTCGTTTACCATTAGATACGTATGGGTCACGAGCGCAGCACAGAGCCTGTGTGGCCTATGTTGTTAAGAACAGGCGTGACGCTTACCATCAGGCGCACGACTTGCTTGTCTTGTAACTTTATCTATTAAAAAAGGAACGGAGGTTTTAGGATTTTCGAGTCCGATGGGTTCCCTCCCGTCTTGGCGTGGCGGAGGGGCTCTAGTAATCGTGACCTGATCACCTACGGCGAAGCCAAGAGGAACCCCAACACGTCCGATCCGTTATGTAGGGCTGGCCAAAGGGCGCCCGCTCCGGGTGGACTCTAGGAGCCTGCTGGATGCGCCATAGAAGGAATTGTGGGGGTGCAGGTCTAGAGTGGTGTAAGGCCAATTTCGATTTAATCAAGAAATCAATCAAGAGATGACAATAATAAAAAAAAGTACCTGAACTGAGAAAGAAGAGACGGATAAAACTACAGCTCCCCATTATTTTGTCTGCCTTTTCATATTTGACAATTGACACTATAATATTAATAATTATTAAATAATGTCATATAATTATTAAATAATATAATATAATTAATAAATTAATATAGACATTTGTAGCATAGATGATTTGTAGTGTGTACATGTGACAGTGACATTAACGTTGACAATTACAACCAAAACAAATTATTTTGCAGAAATCTGAAAGATCTGATTATGAAATACTAATGATATAGAGGATTATAATGAAATTACAACAGGTAAAGTCTTTATTATGCAAACGACATATTTTCTGCCAATTTCTACGATATACCCATCAAGAACACCCAGCATCAAA
Source organism: Eurytides dolicaon deicoon (assembly GCA_018247635.1). Classification (NCBI taxonomy): domain Eukaryota; kingdom Metazoa; phylum Arthropoda; class Insecta; order Lepidoptera; family Papilionidae; genus Eurytides; species Eurytides dolicaon. The sequence goes on along the minus strand of DWGO01001049.1, from coordinate 5,057 downwards.
ACCAATTTTATATCCCCTTAAAAGTCGAAAATTATTACAAGTAAAAGGCAATGATGCATCGATTTTCCTGCAAGGTCTTATTACTAACGATATGCGGCATTTCGACGAAGGGGCTCAGTCTATGTATGCTATGTTTCTTAACAATAAAGGCAGGGTTTTATATGACACTTTAGTACACAAGTGGAAAGACGATGATTCTTTTCTTGTTGAATGCGACTCCAGTGTAATTAACGCCATGCAGAAACATTTAAAAATGTATAAATTAAGAAGGCAATTGGAAATAAAAGATGTAAATGAGGAGTTCAAATTGTGGGCGTTAATATCTCCTATCGCGCTGAACGCACAAGCTGATAATGTACATGTATATAAAGATCCTCGACTTGTTGAATTAGGTTTTAGAATTGTAACATCAACAACTTTGGATGAGAGCCAATTACGCAATGTCTTCAGAGATGATATCAAAGTTGAAAAAACTGAAGATGGCTATAAACATTTAAGGTATTCTCTGGGTGTCAGTGAAGGAGCAGATGACCTGTCTCCTGCTGTAAACTTTCCTCTAGAGGCTAACTGTGATTACCTTCATGGTGTCAGTTTCCATAAGGGATGCTATATAGGCCAAGAATTAACAGCTAGAGTCCATCATACTGGTGTAGTAAGAAAAAGAATGATGCCATTAAAATTTACTGAAACTGTGAAAGACTCATTACAAACAGATATGGTGATAATGATTAAAGATAATCCAAAATCAAATTTAGGAAAGTTAAAGGGTGTTATGCATAATTGTGGTTTAGGTTTACTTAGAATCAAAGAAGCCTTAGAAGCTAAAGTATTGAAAGTTGGGGATTATGAAGTTGAAGTAATTAAACCATTTTGGTGGCCAATTGAAGCACCAAGAGAAATCACAGCTAAGAAAGAGCAGACCTAAGGTTTTGATAAATAATTTATGTTGATGGAAGGTTAGAAAACATCAATACAAGTATGTATCATATAAAAATATGTCATAGACATTTAAAACATCTTTCCACAATCCTCCAATTGTATAGTAAATTATAGTACAGAAAAAAATGAAGAAAGTACTTACAGAAATTGTATACAATTTGCATTGTTTCAGGTAATGGATGAAATAGATCAAAAGTCAACTGCGCTGAATACAGAAGATGGCTGTGAATTTAATTGTACATCATGTAATTTAAATGAAAAAGTCCATTATAAAGGAACAAAGCCTCCATTCTCACGAAACATAAATCTTAAGTATCCAAGCTATGTGATGAAGGATCCATTTAGTCCTCCTGGCAAAGGGGAAATCCTTATGTTGGGAGCTGATTGTGCAATATGTAATAAAGCAGTATGCATTAGCAAAGCATGCAGCATTTTCTATACAAAGCTGTTTTGTTTAAGTTGTGCAAAAAATTCAATTAAAGAATTTCCTGTAGAGCTGAGAAACAAAATAAACCAGTTTAAAAAATATATGAAATGTTTTTCATTGGTGAAATGTTGAAAGCCCTTTTTTTTGTATATAATTAAAGAAAATCTGGTAAATAAGTATTAACCAGTCTATGGTGTAATATTGTAAAAATGAAACTAATTAAGGGATTTTATCGTGTTTTATTACATTATGTACACGCAAACCTTTCATATGTTTATAAATTATAGGCTCCCAAGCCAGTGGTAATGCCGAACCACCTAAACTATTGAAGTTAGGATGTTTCTTTATTTCAGAAGCTCGCAAATCATACTTTGAATGCATTGGTGTTCTTTTAGGAGGATTTAAGCTTCTTTTTTATGAGATGAAATGACGAGACGAGAAACGCTTGTACCCAATGGTTGGCAGAATGCCTGCCCATAACAACAATACCACACTGAGTTAGCTCTGTGCTGCGCTCGTCATCCAGAGATATAAGACGGTCTATATCTTTGCCCCATGATTATGCTGGCATCATTTCCAAATCAAAAAACAGTAATGCTTACACTCTACTGCTTGGGCGGCATAATACGGCGGCGGCAATGAATTGGTACCGCCCCTGTCGGACTCTGCAAGAGTCCTACCACTTATAAAGCACTATCAAACCCGATGTATGGGGCAATTAAAGATGTGATCACAAACTGTTCAAAGCGTCGGGAATTTAAAATAAAATGCGATAAAATCTAAAAGATTATAAGAAAGAAAATAAGTTTCATTTTAACAATAAGTAGTATTTGCGTAAAGCGTAATCACTATGGTGTAATAATTACATTACTTGACAAGTACCCTCCTGTCCTTGCAAATTTTTTTGTTACAAACTTGTACAAATGTTTTGTATTATTATGTGCTAGCTTTTATAATGCCTCTATAATAATTATATTTTAAAACTTTAGAAAACTGTTACTCTTAAGTTGGGATTGAATAAAAAAACCTTTTATAAAATACTGTTTACTTTGGCTTTCCAGTCCGATTTACAGTATTTATTAATTTCATAAAATAATTACAATAACACAGTTATATTCGACCGGAACTCTAGTTCCAGTAATTTAAATGTAAATATCGTACATAAATTCAAATTATTTACCATCAAAAGCAAACTAAAATGGGCACTCTGATAGTGATACCACCAGAAACATTGACATTATACAATATGGTGCGCCTTTTCAAATAAAAAGAATCAAATACAACCTTAGAATTAATAAAAAGATAATTACAGCATAGCTAAATTTAGGGTATATATATTAATAAGCTCTAAAATCAGGACAAAATTAAATACACATTGTGTCACAATTGCCAGTCGCTCCATACAGTTCGATAGCACCACATTATATCAAAACCTTTTTTCAGTTAATCGACAAATGACTGCCACTGCATCAATATAGAATACAGCCAACGTGTACTGACTGTGATAACATCTATTTATTAAGTAAAATAGAAATTATTATGAAAACATTATTGCTCTGTGAATTGTATGATGTAGCCATTGACTACTACCAAAATGTACATATGTAGAATTCGAGACGTATTTCCTTGAAACTATTAGATATTCACACACAATAAGTATTCTAAGTTACATGTAGTTTTGTGATGGATGAGTAGTGAGAAATGAAAATGGATGCACCCATATCTGATTTATTTTTATATACAATAAAATGTGGTGTGGCTGAAAGCGTCCTCATGGTGATTATTCAATTAGGCAGTGTATTCGGTAATGCTTACTTCCTTATAGTGAATTTCAGTTAAAGATAGGTTCTATATATTATTTGGCTAGCCCTCAAATCAAAAGAGAAGTTAATCTACACACATTAAGTGGATCAATAAAAAATAATGTCGCGGGAATGTAACGACACGCATTTTAGGAATGAAACACTACAAATGTATATGTATAGAACAAGACACGGTTGCATGCATTTTGAATTTTAACACCGAGAACATTAGAATTACGAAGACAGTTATTGAAGATATTTAATATACAATACATTTTACTATACATCCATATTAAAGTAAGGAGCCCCAACACACAGTTAATCTTTCACAATTATCTAAGGGGATAAAAGTAACATATAGAAGGTAGCATTACAGAAAATATTTGCTACTGACCCGTAACAATAACGCATCATTTAGAATTAGGTAAATGTCTAAAGGCGCCGCGCCATTTCACATTATGCCCCGAAATAGTCGAATATCAACTGCGTGAAAGGGCGGTACAAATTTCGAGAAAGTAAGGTTGGACGGGTGACATTTTAGAGTAGGTACAAAATTGTGATATAATTATGGCTACACTGACAGTTGTGGGATTTTTTTTCTCACTTAGGATACACATCATATATCTTATACTAACGAAACTCTCACAGCCGAAACGTAATAACAATTTTGAATAGATTCCATCCTCGGGAAACTTTCTTCCCGTAACTTACATACGAAGTAGGGCATAAAAAACTGTGCAAATATCATATGCGCCATGTCATATTGTGGCAAACAATATAACAAACAATTTTTAATGCGCTTCATAAACGAGCAACATATTACTTGACGTTGCAAGCTAGAGATTCCTACTACGGATCAAACGCAAATCTTGTATTAAGCAAATAATTTCTAAAAAGACGACCCGAAGTATCCCAAAAAATCTTAAAACATTTTCAACCTTAAACATATACCGAAATCAAATTATATTAAGTCAAAACAGTCTCAAATAATTTTTTTTTTAAATCAAAGTCAAAAGTATAATTTAGAAGCCTAATATTAATAATACAAAGGTGAAAAATACAGAGAAAATTAGTTTTAAACATAGATATAAGTACACAGAAATTATTTTACGCAGATTAAATAACAGAATCGACAAATTTAGCAAGGACTTTAAAAAACCAATCACTAATGATGACATTATTCTTAGTTATTCAACCACTAATCTTAAAATTTGTCTCGAATGATAAACTTTGATGTAGGTTACATTTTTATTCAAAACATTAAGAAATCGGAAAAGATTACTCATGTCCCACCGGCCGACTCTGCTGTTACTGTTTACACTATGTATAAAATTAATAAAATGTATAAAATTACGCTACCATTTGAGCCAGCTGCATCATACTAGCCAAAAAATACCAGCTCCAGTGGCATTCCATTCTTTACTTTTGAATATTTCGCTTATAAAGGGAAGTATCATTGAAATCCACTGAAACATTTAGTTACATTATGAACTTTATATAAAAATTCTCAACTGCCGTTAATTTATATATTTTTTATAATTGTAAGAAAACTTTTTTTCAAATAACATCCGTTTAACACTCTTTCTTTAATGAAAAATTCACTGTAGACTTCTGTTTAACCTTTTGAACGTCATTATCACACATAGGTGATAAGCGAACGCGTGCCCTGTACGCCAGACACAAATATGTAAAAATACGGTGCACTCTAATACGAAATGAATAACTAAATTATCATCGATTTATTTTTACGCATACATAACAAAACTCTAAAAACTATCTTAGACTTGTTAAAAATTTAAAGCTAAGATTAATAACATATTAGTTAGCAGAGCATATTATTCTTTCCAAGAGTTTGTAGTTGATAAAGATATGTAGAATTAGTATATATT